>JADBJO010003719.1:57500-70000 GCA_016801955.1 Conus betulinus
CAGGACCTGGAGGCGGACACCAGGCAGGTGGGTTGCAGCTGGGGCGAATTAGAAAAGATTGCCCAGGACCGCGCTCGTTGGCGGGCAGTTGTTGATGGCCTATGCTCTGGCAAGATCAATAGGCCAAAGTAAAGTAAAGTAACGCATATGATCAGGATACCTGAGAAAATCGAGGTCGAGGTTCGAAGCAAACGATGGAGCTTTCCTCTCCTCCCTCCCCCTCTTCCCCCCTCCCTTCCTCCCATGTCTGCTCTCACCCTCCCCCCTCCCGATCCCCCGTACTACCTCCTCCATCTCCCCCTTCCCCTTCTCCTTTAGTATGGACCTTCATTGACAGTCTGAGGGCTATACTGTCGGATGAGATGATTTAATAAAAGAACAAAAAAGAAAAAAAAAAAAAAAAAAAAAAAAAAAAAAAAATCGCCTGCAAAAAATGCATCTGCACAACGTGGTGAAAAGGTAAAAGACCCCATGGCCACAACGAAGTTGTTGAATTTGTGGCAACACTCCGGGTATAAAAAAGGGACTCTAGGTAGATGAACGGAAACTTCGTTGATTAGGGTCAAAAAAGAAAGAAAGAAAGAAAGGAAAAGAAAAGAAAAGAAAGACTGACAGTAAGACAGAAAGAAAAAGGGGAAGTGGCGATGGAAGTAACCTTCAAAGTCTGAGGGCTAATCGGATGAGAAATAAAAGAACAAAAAAGAAAAAAAAAAAAAAAAAAGAAAAATAAAAAATCGCCTGCACAACGTGCATCTGAAACCGTAAAAGACCCCTGGCCACAACGAAGTTGTTGAATTTGTGGCAAACTCCGGGTATAAAAAAACGAGTAGATGAACGGAAACTTCGTTGATTTCAAAAAAGAAAGAAAGAAGGAAAAGAAAAGAAAAGAAAGACTGTGACGGGGGAAGTGGCGATGGATTTCAAAATTCCAAATTAGAAAAAAAAATGGTAAGAAAAAGAAATAGACAATTAACAAAGAATAAAACTGAACAATAAATAAATGAACGGCACCATACATGTACCGAAGCCCTCGCCCCCAGGATGAGAAACAACGAGCTCCGAATTCCCTTCAGAGAAATCCGGTTATTGTGCCGGTAATTACAATTCCGTTTCATGGTAGTCTCCGTCCTACACAAGGTCTGCTTGCCAGCGGGGTTATACGGTGCGCTGCAAATACGATGCACTGTTTACTTTTATAAGATACATGTACTGCATCAGTCTGCGCGCGCGCGCGCGCGCACACACACACACACACACACACACACACACACACACACACACACACACAGAGAGAGAGAGAGAGAGAGAGACGAGAGAGAGAGAGAGAGAGAGAGAGAGAGAGAGAGAGAGAGAGAGAGAGAGAGGAGAGGACCGGCAAGTATCTTTATCTTGTGGGGCATGGAATGCGAACACTCACGTTTATAAACCACTCCCTTCTAATAAAAAAAGCTTATGTGTTACAAAGTATCGAATACAGCCTTAAAATTCTTTTACCTCCTTTCTCACAGATCGTCAACAGCTTGTTGAAATCAACTCCAAAAGGTCAAAGTTTCTCCCTTTACAATTTGGTGTCCCTCAGGGGTCAGTATTGGGACTCCTACTCTTTTCTATTTATATAAATGACTTACCATTGTTTACAGAATGTTGTTGTGAAATGTTTGCTGATGATACCTCATTACAATCTCACAGTAGTAATCCTACTGAACTGGTTAATAACCTGCAGAAAAATATCAACAAGCTAATTACATGGACAGAAATGAATCATACGTCCCTCAATGCTAGTAAAACCAAATGCATGTGTGTCACAACACGCCAGAAACGACAGATAATGACATCCTCATTTGCGCCATTGCATGCTCAAGGACAACAGATTGAAGTGGTTACATCGCATAAAGTTTTAGGTGTTATCATTGACAACGATTTATCTTGGTCTTACCACATTGCGGATCTTGGAAAACGTATTTCTTAGAGAATATATCAACTTTCAAAGATAAAAAAAAAATTCTAAATCTTCACTCCAGAAAGATATTTTTTCACGCGCACATTCTTTCTCTTATCAATTATGCATCCACGTTATGGGATAATGCCAGTGAAACTAATCTGAAACTAGTAAGTCGCCTGCATAAAAGGGCCATTAAAATTAATTCAGTTGAAATCCAAAACCTTGACAAAGAGTGATTACAAAACTTTAAATATTTTTCCATTTAAAGACAGACTCTACTTCAACAAATGCT
This sequence comes from Conus betulinus, assembly GCA_016801955.1. Lineage (NCBI taxonomy): Eukaryota > Metazoa > Mollusca > Gastropoda > Neogastropoda > Conidae > Conus > Conus betulinus. The sequence goes on from JADBJO010003719.1 coordinate 59,735, forward strand.
TGTGCATGTACAGTGTAATGAATGGATCAGCCCCGAAGATAATCTTTGAAAACTTTGTCTTCAATAGTTACAGACACACACATAAACTGTCTCTTCCCAGACCTCGGGTGTCATCTTTATAAATGAAGTTTTCTGTACTCTGGAGGGACCGCATGGAATAATGTGCCTTCCTCCATCAAATCATGTCCCTCAAAACCTTCATTTAAAAAAGCACTCAAAATGCATTTGATAGAAACTCTGTGCATCAGTTGAAGTCATTTCCATCAATACAATCTCTCTCTCTCTCTCTCTCTCTCTCTCTCTCTCTCTCTCTCTCTCTCTCTCTCTCTCTGAACTTGAAGTTCCAACAATAGTTTCATTATTGTTTCATATGTCATACGAGAGTTATGTATTTGCATGATAGAAATGGTGTGCTTTTAAAAAAAAAGTTTTTTGAGCTTGTGGTTATACGTTGAATTAGTTTCTTTCTTGTTTATGAGGGCAGGATGTAAAAAAAAAAAAAAAAAAAAAGCTGGAAAGCTTATTCTTTAACCCTCAATAAAGATAATTTTTTGACTTGACTTGACATTAATGATAATAAACAACGAAAACAATACTGACACATCGCAACGTGTTGCAATAAACAAAGAGCAGTTTGTTCTAACCACATTGTCAGATTGGCAAAGTGTGCTGATAGGCTTCTGGATAGCAGAATTAATAGGGATGAAAAACGTCACTTTATGACTCGGATTTAGTAACTTCCTATCACCAGAAAAAAAAAAAAATATATATATATATATATATAGATATATATATATTTCTTTTTTTTTAAAAGAAGAAAATTGACGCAAGTGTCTTTTCCAGGCATGATTTGCTTTTCTTAAGTTTGCCATATAATTAATGATAATCAGACAAACTTTGAAGCCTCATGGAACAACTATACACCGATGTTTCTTCAGTCAGATACATAATAGGCTCCTACCTGTACTATGCTGCTCGTTATAATAATAATAATAATATTATTACACACACACACACACACACACACACACACACACACACACACACACAGGGGTTCCAGTGGCGTGACTCTGGGTCTCGTGGCAGGGGACTAGTAGCGTTTGGCTTTGACTGTTATGTGGATGGGGATATAGGGAGATATAGGACGGATGAGTACATAGGAGACAGGAGTACAGTTCCCCCCCCCCCCCCCCCCCCCCCCTCCTCCCGCCGCCCCAGCTTCAGTCTCTATTTTCATGTCTTTCGTGCTGTTATCCGTTCTCGGACAGGTAGAATGTGATTTTTTTTTTTTCTCATGGTTTGCAGTTCGGAGCCTTGGTTGAGTTGTAGTCATGGAAGAACTTGTGATTGAAAAAACAATTCTTCTCAGATAGAATAAAATTCCCCTTGAGGAAGGCCCTGGTGGTCGAATTACCGGGGACAAGTTAACAAACTTGTTGATTTTTTCCATTCACACACACACACACACACACACACACACACACATACACACACACACACTCACACACACACACACACACACACACACACACACACACACACACACACACACACACACACACACACACACACACATATATATATATATATATATATATATATATATATATATATATATATATATATATATATATATTTATTTATTGCCGAACAATTAAATAGTGGGGGGAAACAAGTGCAGGCCAACGACTCTTCCGTCATTACAGTAATGACTTGGCAAACATTTGAACATATACTTCCCCTCCCTCTGTACCCAGCCTACCGTGTTCATTCTTGATTAGCATTTCGCCTTGGGGAATAATCACACTTAATAAACGTATACAGATCAGCGTCAAGTAACTATCAAACCCGGCAGACTGTCCATCGATACATTAATGTTTTCTTTTAAGACCCTTTTGTGTGTGCATGGTTCTGTGCTTGATTTTTTTTTATTATTTTTTTTTTTTTTATTTTTACCTTATGTGCTTGTTTCGTTTCTTTATGTCTCTCTTTTTTAAAAAAAAATGATGATGACAACTTTGCGCACCGTCCTCTTTCTGCGCATTTGTAAGCTCTTAATATTATGTGATTTAAAAAAAAGTTTGCCATGTAATTTGGGGTATTGCATATCTGCTATCTCTTGGTCATCACATTCTCCACAAAGCTATTAGCTGTGACCAAATCCCACCTTTGCTCTACTCTTATCATGTTTCAGACGACTAGGTAATCCGAATCCGATCAATGGATGAATAAAGCGATCTGACGACTGATCAACACACTTTTCTTGTTTGAAATCAGCTTCATAATTTTTGTTCAAAAAGGACATTTCTTAGTTGAAATTAACACTTCATGTCATGAACGAATGTAATTATCTTGCTGAGCTAAGCCAAATGTGGGTTATCCATAAAACATTTCTGGCATTGAGAAATTGTCGCGTTTTCCATATGCAATCAAAGTATATTCGAAACATATTCTTCATTTAAATCGTCGTACCATGACAGGACCGACATTTTAGAGAACTGGGAATATAGATAAAACTGATTAAAGCTCAAAGTTAAGCTAGTAGTTAAAACTCAAATGCCAAATGGTTAGATTTAGGACGTCCGCGATATCATCTCCCGCCGGTAGATAATCGAGTGCAATTGAGAGAGTACTCTGTGATTTGTTTTAAAAGTGATGTTCATATTTCTGAATGATTGAACTGTTTAGAAAATATTTTTGGCTGAAACAGGCTATGATTGCATATGGAGAAGTTTGGGAGATATTATTCAACTGTTAAAGTGTGCAGTTTGTTCAATTCGATCAACATACAGATGATCCAAACTCAGAACTGAGTTTTGGTGTTTAAGTTTAGCAGTGCTTCAAATACGTGTGGTGCACTTGTCATCTCTGTCGGCATTTTCGTCAGTACACACATGTAGAACACAAAACTGCTTGTGTGATAGTTGGTCGTGATATTCCAATTCTTTAAACACATAAGAGCACAAAACTGTTTGTGTGATAACGGTAAGAAAAACAAGATGCAAAGCATATAAACGTACTCCCAGTTTATCTTGAACACGCGTGAGATATTCCATAATGAGGAAATATCGTTTTAAGCCGTTATAGCCGTTAGTAACGGCTATTCTGGTAAACATTGGTCATCATCTGTGACCCATACTGAACATGCCTGCAAATTTTCAGAAAGATCGGCCAAGCACTTTCTGAGATATTCCATGAAGAAAAACTGTTATGGGCCATTACAGTCATCAGTAACGGATATACTGGTAAAATAACACACCGGGCATTATCCACGACCCATAATAAACATACCTACAAATTTTCAGATAGATCGGTCACACACACTTTCTGAGATATTCCATAAAAGAAAAACTGTTATGGGTCGTTATAGTCGTTAGCAACGGCTACAACGGTGAAATAACACATCGGGCATCACCCGCGAGCCATAATGAATATACCTACAAATTTTCAGAAAGATCGGCCAAGTACTTTCTGAGATATTCCATAAAAAGAAAAACCGTTATGGGCCTTTATAGCCGTTAGTAATGGCTATAACGATAAAATAACACATCGGGCATCATCCGTGACCCATAATGAATATACCTACAAATTTTCAGATAGTTCGGCGAAGAACTTTCTGGGATATTCCATAAAAAGAAAAACGTTTATGGACCGTTATAGCCGTCAGTAACGGCTGCAACGGTAAAATAACACATCGGGCATCATCCGTGACCCATAATAAACATACCTACACATTTTCAGAAAGATCGGACGAGTACTTTCTGAGATATTCCATAAAGAAGAAAAACCATTATGGGCCGTTATAGCCGTTAGTAACGGCTACAATGGTAAAATAACACACCGGACATCATCTGTGACCTATAATGAACATACCTACACATTTTCAGACAGATCGGCCCAGTAGTTTTGTCTGGAGCCAGTGGAACCCATTTTCACCACGGACGGACGGACGGACGGACGGACGGACAGACAGATAGGCAGAAAACACAGACAGCATTTCTTCGTTCCCATTGTAAAGTACTCCCTGTTCTATAGTAAAACTGGGAGTAAAAAACAACAAACAAACAAACAAAACAACAAAAAAAAAACATTGAAGTGAAACGGTAACCTCGTGTGCTTTGAACATGGCAAAGTGTGAATCAGGTGAAGACCACCACCACCTTCTCCGCCCATTCCTAATAACACCGCTTCTTTTGGTCACGGTCCACATAATGACTACCTCCTCGTGCGATACACAGGAACACACACTTCAACACCACCAGGCTCGTTCTATGCCTTTGGGAGTCGTGATCTGTTTCGGAGGCCAGCTGAAATATCACTGTTGGATGAATCACTGAACAAGCAGCTGAATAAATCATTCTGGATAGCCTGGATGAGCTTGCTGTTGACACCGGACAACGATGAGTTCATTGTTCACCCAGCCGGGGGGGGGGGGGGGGGGGGGGGGGGCGAGTCTAGTGCGATCGTTGCTTCCCCCCATCGTCGAATGTCCCAGGCACCAGGTCAGAATACATGATCGATTTGCAGTGTTTCCTGCGGGCTTTCTCGCCGTTCCGGTCCCAGATTCCGCCCGTCCTGAAAAAAAAAAAAAAAAGAAAGAAAAAGAAAAAGAAACAATTCCTGTCTGTTGTTTGTGAGTAGCGATGGTGCAGTGCGAGGGCATGTGACTTGACCCGTGTCAGTGCCTACGCCGAGACAGTATACGTGCACGCTAACTAATGTCTTGGTGCACATGCACGCTTTTCCTGCAAGAGCGGGGAATGTGGATGTCTGCACCTGTGTAGGTGTGGATTGGTGTTGTTGTTGTTGTCGTTGTTGTTGCTGTTGTTGTTGCTGTTGTCGTTGTTGATGTTGTTTTGTTGTTGTCATTGCTGCTGCTGTTGTTGTATATTTCATCCCGGTTTATCTTTAGATTGCCGCCGATTGAAGCGCCACACCCCCGAATGATCTCCATGAATCAACCGCCTTACACTTTTGCATGTTGGCCTGCAGGTGCTGGCGGACGCGCTCACAGAAAAGCACGTGCACGTGCGCACATGACATTAGTTAGCGTATACATTCTGGTCTGAACTTGGCTGTCGCTTCAAAGCATGGAAAGGTCAGCACGGTACAGTTCACCTTTCAGAACTCCACCGGCTTTCTGTGGAAAACACACACACACACACACACACACACACACACACACACACACACACACACACACTTTAAACACTTAAAAAAAAAAAAAAAAAGCTTCCTGCTGCTTCTGAACCTGTAAGGGTGATTTCCCCTAGTCATGCCATTTTGTGCTGAACCAAAATGGCGGTTTTTGTTGTTGGTGGTGCTGGGTTTTTGTTTGTTTGTTTGTTTGTTTTCTGTTGCGCTAGAAGGCCCTTGCACAGTGTGCATTGCTGTTGGCAGATCTCCCCAAATTAGGGAGGGGTGGCGTTAGATTCCTACTCCAAGCAAAAGCTTTCACACATCCAACGCCTGACTCCACACTTCCAGGCTGCAAGTCTTCGGCTTCATATCGCACTGACAGGATGCTTCCATTCACGATGTCCGGAAATCTGGAAGGGAGGTAACCTGTGTTCCAGCTTGTCTTCAGCGAGACTGAACCCGCCGTCTTCATAGACAGCTGGCACTGGCGGGCACGCGCGAAGCAATGTGGCCTGATCATTTAGCTGAACAATTCAATCAGAGAGAGGAAATGTCAAAAACACTGACGTGAAACGGCGCGCCTGTAGTGCGCACAATCAACATCACGATCGTTACCCAGGCGTGTGCTGCATATCAAATATTTAACTCTGTAGAATTATTTGCATGGCGAAAATGAGAAAACATAACTCTATTTGTAATGGAAATACGTGGGTTATCTTCTCCTGATTTTTTTTCCCAGTTCGGTTGAAATTCAGGCTATCTCCGCTGGGAGATGCATATTCCAGAACGGTTCTATATTTCAGGCTATCTCCCTGGAAGAGGGCATATTCCAGAACGGTTCTATAATTCAGGCTATCTCCGCTGGAAGAGTGCATATTCCAGAACGGTTCTCTAATTCAGACTATCTCCACTGGAAGAGCGTGCGTATTCCAGAACGGTTCTCTAATTCAGACTATCTCCACTGGAAGAGCGTTGCTGACACACAAGTTCTAAATCTTTCCAAGGCAACAAATAAAACAGCTCTCTAAGTAATCCCAGCCGTACGTGCGGGTGCCTTCAACACACCCCCTGCAAGAGGGGGGGGCCCACACGGTATTCGACCGCTGTCTTGTACAGCGTTTGAAACATCGAACATCATATGAGCGACAAGTCAAAAATAATGTCCACTGCTTCCAAGTTCTGACTTTCAAGACTGATCTGCATTCTCACTCTTTCTTTTTTTTAACTTTTTCTTTTTTTTTTTTTTTTTTTTTTTAATCTTGTTTCTTTTTCTTTCTTTAAAAATATGGCAGTCGTTTCTGATCAGCTTTCCTGGAAAACATCAAAGTCACGAGCAATGCCGACTCAGCGACAGTATGACCACCTGTGACTGGGATTATTATAGTCCGGCAGTCTGCGACTCATGGGGGGAATCAGAGGACTGAGTGTTGTTCTCTGGAGATCTGAACCCACGCTTGCTGGGATCTGAGGCGGCTTCTGTGCAAGTTGTGGGTTCTCTGCACTGAACCTCATCCAAGTTCACCCTGGAAATGTTCGACAGGGTTCGAACCTCAGCTAGCGTTGCTTTTTACTCGGCACTTCAAATGCCCCCCCCCCCCCCCCTTCCCTCCCTCCCCAACTCCCCAGCTCTTTTCCATCCCCTCACCCACCCCGCTACTCCCTCCCCTCCCCCCTCACCATTCTCTCGGTCTAAAGTTTGCATAACGACTGTGTAAACTTCGTGAAAACTTTCAAGCGATGAGAAATCTGGGGTTATGTGCAGGTCGAATTGACGTCATGAGAGTGTTAAGCGGTTAAGCAAAGGTCAGCTCTACAGCATCAATCAACGGTCAATAGTGTCCACAGTCTTCCCCCCCCCCCCCCCCCCCCCCCCCACACACACACACACTCTTCCCTGTGAAATAAGTAAGCTATATGTCCAGGTATGAGGGGGGTGGGGGGAGGGGGATGGAAATGGGGGAGGGGAGAGAGCCAGCTCTTATCTCTGGAGGGTTGATCAAATTGGCCGCTTAAGCTGCTAAGTGACAATAGATGCAGCTGATTATTTTTCGATTGAACGCCTGTGCACTAACAGTAATGTGTGACAAAAGGATAGAGGTGTGTGTGTGTGTGTGTGTGTGTGTGTGTGTGTGTGTGTGTGTGTGTGTGTGTGTGTGTGTGTAGCAAGCACATTAAAGGAATCAAACCAGCGACCCACAAATGAACTTAAACCAACGACCCACATATAGAATCAAACCGATAACCCACAAATGGAATCTAAAAAAAAAAAAAAGAAAAAAAAAAACCGACGATAAATGAACTCAAATCAACGACCCACAAATGGACTTACACCAATGACCATAAGCGGGAGTCAAATCGACGTTCCAAGCTTGGAATTAAAGTGGCTTCTCACAAACGGAGCTCTCCACACATGGAATCAAACCATATCTCTCACAAGGAATCTGTGCGTCCCACAGAATGAATGCAAGCAACTTAAGCCAGTTTCCAGCAAACAGAATCAAGCCACATTCCCACGATTGAATCAGAAGCTGCTGCTGCTGCTGCTGTTGCTGCTGCTGTTGCTGCTGCTGCTGCTGCTGCTGCTGCTGCTGGCATTCTTCTGTCTCAGGCGACACGGAAGTTGCACCAGGTCTGTTCGTTGTCGATTGGCAGCGCTTGATGTGGCTGTACAGCAATTCTGATCTGCAGATCTTGCTGCAGGCGAATGCCATGTCTGTCGGGTTGGTGCGGGCGCTGTCTTATGCCGTCAGCCCCCCCCCCCCCCCCCCTTCTCCCCCAGCTGCTGTTGACGGTTCCTATTCTGTTTCACAAATGGAGTGAAAGCAGCACTCCACAAACGGAATCAAACCAACATCCCACACAGGGAATCAAACCAGCACCCCACAAATGGATTCAAACCAGCTTCTCACAAATGGAATCAAATCAGCACCCCACAAATGGAATCAAACCACTGCCGTATGAATGTAATCAAACCAATATCCCACAAATTGAATCAAACCAGCATTCCACAAATGGAATCAAACCAGCATCCCACAAATGGAATCAAACCAACATCCCCACAATGGAATCAAACCAGATTCCTACAAATGGAATCAAACCAACATCCCACAAATGGAATCAAACCAACATCCCACAAATGGAATCAAACCAGCATCCCACAAATGGAATCAAACCAACATCCCACAAATGGAATCAAACCAGCTTCTCACAATGGAATCAAACCAACATTCCACAAATGGAATCAAACCAACGTCCCACAGATTCAGTCAAACCAATCTCCCACAAATGGAATCAAACCAACATCCCACAAATGGAATCAAACCAGATTCCCACAAATGGAATCAAAACACATCCCACAAATGGAATCAAACCAGCTTCTCACAAATGGAATCAAACCAATCTCCCACAAATGGAATCAAACCAGCATCCCACAAATGGAATCAAACCAACATCCCACAAATGGAATCAAACCAACATCCCACAGATGCAATCAAATCAATCTCCCACAAATGGAGTCAAACCAACAACCCACAAATAGAATCAAACCAGCTTCCCACAGATGCAATCAAATCAACCTCCCACAAACGAAATCAAGGCAAAACTCCACAAATGGAATCTAACTAGTTTCCCACAAATGGAACCAAACCAACGTCCACATAAATCGAAACAAACCAACGTCCACACAAATCGACTCAAATCAACGTCCCTGAAATCGAATCAAACCACCGCCCAACAAATGCATTCAAACCAGCTTCCCACCAGTGGACCAGAAGCTACTGCTTCTGCTGGCATCCCTTTGTCTCGGGAGACACTGAGGTGGTGCCAAGGTCACCTAGTTGTCGAGCTGCAGCGCCCGCTGCGTCTGTACAGCGCCATTCTGGAACGGCTCATCTTGCTGCAGGCGAATGCCATGTCTGGCTGTAAACTGCTGTCACACTGAGCACAAATGCGTGCGCGCACTCAGCTCAGCATTCACTCCGTGCACACACAGTCGCTCCAAACAACCAGAAGGCGCACTACAATAACTCTCCTTCTCCCCCTCCTGTCCGGGGAATAAATTTACTGAACGATAATCAACTTTACAAACATTCCACAGATCCACTAGCTGGGACCAGATTTCATCTCATTATACATGGTAATTCACAAGACCTTCTTTTGCAGGTTTCTCCTCCTCAATGGAGAAACAATTTATACTCTTTCCCAAAGAAGAATTAAAGATGGCTTAAAATACAGGAACAATATCTGAGTTCCGACCCAGGGGGACAATCAAAAACCATAGTGGGTCAACATGACGAACGTTTTCAAAATTCTCTCACGACTACCGCAGTCGTTGTCCTCTTCAACTAGGTTCTCCAACTCTGGAGACAATTAGGTGCTGCCACAGCACTGGAGTCCAAACACTTGTGCGACGGCCACAGTCGTCTATCCCATTACTGGTGCTGCCACAGAACCGGGAAGGGCTGAAACACGTGATGAAGTCCGTGTAAGTAATCTATTTCAAAATCTGAATAATGATAAATTCTTTTCCCCTTTTTTCCTTTTCTTAACTCTCTCTCTTTTCTCTTCCCATCTGTCTGTACTTCACCTGGTAATGGCAGGTTACAGGTGAATCTCGTTCTGCAGTTCCAAACAACCTGTCTGGTCAGTGTCCCCAAGCCATCTCCTTCCTATACTTTATTTTTCCTTCCTGCGCTCTTCCTGAGTACACATATTCAGTGAGTACTCATCTAACTCTACGCATTACCAGCCCTTGGTTACTTGAACAATGGACAACGTCGTCCATTTTCCTGACCGATTGAACCAATAATCACCCTACGTCAATAGCCACCAGCGACTTCGATCACACTGGTCAGGCCACGTAAATTGTCCTTTCTTTTTCCTTTCCCTTTTCCCTACCTAGGAAATGCTTTTATCAAATAAGGGCGTACGCCACGGAACGTCACATGTCGTCATGTGAAGCTACGTCACATGACAACTGCTGACGCTGTCGGATGGTGTCAGCCCTCTCTCCTTCCCTGCAAATGCTGTGGTAGTTCTCCATCTGGTCATTCTCGGCGCGCCAGCCCAGTTAGGCCCGTCTCTACCAGCTGCACACCACAAATGATCGAGCCACGGCTTTGCTTAAGG
>JADBJO010003719.1:77500-95000 GCA_016801955.1 Conus betulinus
CAGTAGTAGTAGTAATAGCAGTTGCAGAAGTTGTTGTTATTGTCGTCGTCGTCGTCGTCGTAAGGGGGAGGGGGGGGGGGGGGGGAGTTGGTTATTCATAAGCCTCGACTTTGCAGTCTTTTAGAAGCCTCGTTTCATTATTTCCATCTAGAAGATCTACTGGATTGCAACTGCACGCAGACAAAATTGTTTTTGTCAATCATCAAATGACGCTCCTAAACCGCCACCCCCTTTGCCTCCCTTCCACCCATCCCAGCACGCACACACACACACACACACACACACACACACACACACACACACACACACACACACACACACACACACACACACACACACACACACACACACAACTATAGATTTCAACCAGTACGTTTTGCACTAAATACCTGAAAAGAAAATTCAGCAATTCAATATTCGGGGCCAGGGTACATTGAGAAAATCAGTTTGGGGGGGGGGCGGCGTTCTGATAAGAGTGTTCTCAATCGATAACTTGCCCTGGAGGTTTGTGCCGACCAGGAAACGGGGGGGGGGGGGGGGGGGGGGGGGGGGGGGAGACAGGCAAGTTCTATTGCGCTTTCCTTGGGTTCCAGACAGCCGTTGAGTTGGCGTCTGTTGGGGGACGTTGGCTTCAGGTTCTCAAAATGTCGATCTTTGATGAGCCTTGATGAGAACTGCTCGTGCTTAATTTCAGCATTGCTGGGGGTCTTGCTGTCCTTTTGTCTTCTGTCTCTCTCTCTCTCTCTCTCTCTCTCTCTCTCTCTCTCTCTCTCTCTCTCTCCCCCCCCCCCCCCCCCCCCCCCCATCTTCTTTGCTACTTCAGCTGGATTGCACCCACGTCACACATTCCGATTCCTCCGTCCACCGCAACAACCTGGCCTTCCTACACACAGCCCCGGCACCTGCAATCCACAGGGAGCAGTCAATGCCAAGTCGTCATGAGGCAACCCACCGGAGGAGACACTGCACTGCTGCCGAGTCACTTCGGTGGTGTTCAGTGACGCCTGTTCTGATCTAACATACGCAGGACACCACCTGCTGACCCCCCCCCCCCCCCCCCCCCTCCTTACTGACGACAATGATTGCTTAGTCGCGGAGCCGGCGTGAGTGAGCTCTCCCTCTGGAGGGAGCCATCACGTCCGTCCAACGACAGTCCCCATGAATTTGCCGTTACCTGTTATCCCCGAAAGATTAAACCAATGTCACAGGCGTGGCGAGAGACAATCGAAACCGAGGTCACCATGAGGGCCACGCAGGAAAGACCACAGAATGTGAGACTTTTTGAGAGCGGATCGATGATGTTGAGAATGATGATGATGGTACTGCGGATTTCCATTCAGACTTCCGACTGCACAGCAGAGCTATACTCCACGCTTACTTTCATAATACGTCCCGGGTAAACCAGGCACCTGTTGTGTTGGTAAGGAAATTTGAGCAACACTTTCAGAGACTCAACCGTCAGGTGAATGAAACGAGACTGTGTGATCCCAGTCTGTGTGATCCAGTTAAGCCTATAGCAAACTCAACTCTGAGTGGGAGCCGGTCAGCCCAGAAAATTCCCACAAATAAAAGGCTCCAGCGGGAATCGAACCAACGGCCTCTCAGCCGGGAGTCCGCGACGCTATCCATTTTGACATGGCGGCTGGTTGCTGTGCCATTTTTGGCAACACGGGCACGGAAGGTGACAAAGGCTTTTCCTTCCACATAATATCAACCACAGGAAGAAATAATGAACGGATAAACTCACAGTTACAGAACGCCTGTCATGTATTGTCCGCCTAAGAAGCCTGGGTCGTTTTTGAGTCCATATTATTAGCCAATCGGAATAAATGCACTCTTTATTCTGACCAATCGGAACGCAGCTTTCGTTAAGACGCGAAGCGACGCTTTAATCTCTGCTAACACTATCATAACCACTGCAGGTATCAGTCTTCTTGTCATCATTTTACTTACCACTGCTAACAACCACCCAAGAAATGACATATCACGAAGGACACTGTATATTCAGGTTGTTTACGGAAACGAAGTTGTTTGTTTGTTTGTTTGTTTTGTCTTATTTCAATTCGCAGGTGTTGGTCTCACTTCGGCATGACCATCAGTACACTCCATACTCGGAATACATTCTCTCAACGCCAGTGGAAACACCCTTCCGGTCCGAGTCCACGGTTACAGAGTAGGCCCCAACCTCTGCTACACTCAAAGCTGCGCCTGGCATTTGTCAGAAGACTAGCTTTCACCAAAACTCCCTCATCGCACAGTCCAGCCCTTGAGCCATATTGTACGTGATTTTGAAGCAGATCCACATGACCCTTCATTTTCTTGTCGTGGGCTAGACTTTTCACTCGAAAATCCTTGTGCCTCACCAATGGTGTAGAAACGCAAGAAATCCACAAGTTGTGCATCATTCTGCTATTCTTGCTGACATATGGTATCGAACTAGTTTACAGACCCAAAATTCAAGGACAGAATCGTCCTTTTTTTCACATTCAAAAATATTTTGTTCAAAGAACCAAGTTGATTTTTTCATCTGTTTCGAACTGCGTTGTTACCACACCACCTGTGTTATAATCCCGAACTCTGACCTGGACACAAAGGGCCCGGAAGAGCGCTTGCCGCTGCTGGTTATGTCTCCCGACCCCCACCCCCCCACCCCCTACTGCGGTCCGTGCTCTGAGCTGTCCAGGAGACGACGCTTCACTCAGATACCACGTGCATGGACAGTCTGACCTTTCTGACCTCCGATGTGTCATTGTGGGTCGGTGAGCCAAAAGCGCTCGGGTATACGAATTGCGCGCGCTCCTTTTCCTCCAGTCCGAGTTAGCTTCCTTGTACAAAGAGGCTTAGCGTTCTCTAACGCCAACAAATTAATGGTGGAATGTAGAGAAAGACATGGCCGTCTGTACGTGTGAGAAGTCCTAAGACCGCAAAGCGCTTGAAAACCTATGCGCGTGTCAGCTACTTGCAAAAGAGGGATTTGCTTACCCTCTCCACTCTGGCTCCAGCCAGAAACAAGTTAAACTTTTCCACTTTATACCGAAGTGGAAAGCAGGGAAGATGAAGTAGGGAACAGTAAACAGTAAATGACGAAGGAAAAGGGTGGCTTGCTCCCATGATGATATAATCAGCGCGCCATTACTCCGAGCAAATGCTGTTTACATCCAATTCCTTAACACGAATGACAGCACGGAGCACACGGTACAAACGAAGATACATCTAAAAAGAAAAAACAAAAACAAAAACAAACAAACAAACAAAAAAAACAGAAAAAGAAAACAAGAGAAAAAGATAAAAAGAAAAAAACATGATGTTCCAAGTTTGCCTATACACCCTGCATGTGCAGAGCAACAATAATTGGAGAAATGGACAAACACAAATTAACATGTGTTCAAGACTGATGACTCTTGCTCCCGTGAGTACAGGGTATGTGGGCAAGCTAGGAACATCCACAGCTGTTCGTTTGTTCAAGCCATCAGCTCCCACTGGAGCAAAGGGCATCAACTCCAATTCTCTCCAGGTGTATCCCGCTCTCTTCCTCTCTGCATCCAAGTCTCTCCTCCATGAGTTCCTAGGTCTTCCCCTTCTCCTCTGCCCCTGTGGGTTCCAGCACAGAGCATGTCGCGTAATGTCGTCGATGGGCTTCCTCAATGTGTGGCCTATCCAACGGCATTTCCTCTTTTTCACCTCTTTCTCCACAGGGAGTTGATGTGTCCGCCCCCTCAGATCCACATGCCTGATGGTGTCTGGCCGGCGGATCTGAAGTATCTGTCGGAGGCAGCCGTAATGAATATCTGTATTTTCTTGGAGATGGTCTTTGTTGTTCTCTACGTCTCGGCTCCATACATGAGAACTGACTTGACATTGGAGTTGAAAAGTCGTATCTTGGTTTGTTTGCCGACAAGCGTGGAGGTCCAGATGTTCTTTAGTTGACGAAAAGCTATCCTGGCCTTGCCAATTCTTGCTTTGACGTCTGCATCTGTTCCACCTTGCTTGTCAATTGTGCTCTCCAGGTACGTGAACTTTTCCATCTCTTCTAGCGGGTCGTCATTCAATCTGATGGGATCTTGTTTCTTTTTGTTGGCTCGCAGTACTTTTGTTTTCCCCCTGTTCACCTTCAGCCCAACCTGTGCTGAAACTTCTGCCAAATCGGATGTCTTCTTTTGCATTTGCTGATGGTGTGGCACAGGAGCACCAGATCGTCAGCAAAGTCCAGGTCGTCTAGCTGCCCAGTCATGATCCACTGGATACCATTACTCTTCCCAACGGTCGTTGTCCTCATGATCCAGTCTACCACGAGCAGAAACAGGAAAGGTGAACGCAGACATCCTTGTCTCATTCCAGTTTTGACGGGGAAGCTCCTTGTTAGTTGTCCTTCGTGTATGATCTTGCAGCTCTTTACTTCGTAGGAGTTCTTGCTGATGCTGCTGACAACTTTGTTGGTATTCCATGGTGAATCATGAGTTGCCATAGGGTGTCCCTGTGAACACTGTCAAAATCCTTCTCATAGGCGATGAAGGTGCAGTACAGAGATAAGTTCCATTCCTGGGATTGTTGGAGAATGATCTCAGGATTGCAGTCTGGTCGGCGCACGATCGTTTCGGTCGAAAACCTGCTAGATGTTCGCGAAGGAGTGTGTCAAGTGTCTCTTTCATCCTCTCTAGCAAGATTCGATTGAAGATCTTTCCCGGGACCGAAAGGAGCATAATCCCTCTGTAGTTCTCGCACCTGCCAAGGTCTCCTTTCTTGGGCAGTTTCACCAGGTGTCCCTCCTTCCAGTCCAGAGGAACATCCTCATCCTCCCAAATCCTTGTGAAAAGAGGGTAGAGCATCTCTGTTGTTGTATCTATGTCTGCCTTCAGGGCTTCTGGGCAGACTTCATCTGGGCCGGCTGCCTTTCCATTCTTCTGCATCTGGATGGTGCGCCGGATTTCTTCTCGCGTTGGTGGGTTTAAGTTGATTGGAAGGTCTTCCCTGGCAGCTGGTATCTCTGGTGGATTGTCTGGGGCAGCTCTGTTGAGGAGGTCTTTAAAGTGCTCTATCCATCTGTTGCGCTGTCCCTCCCTGTCCATTATTGGCTCCCCGTTCTTATCCTTCACTGGGCATTCTGAACGTCTGGGCTTTCTTGATAATCTTCTTGATGTATCGTATAGCAGCCTCACGTTTCTGCTTCCTGCTGCTCTTCTGCCTCTTCTGACAAACTTTCGATGTAGTCCTTTTTGTCTTGTTTTGCACTCTTCTTCACCTCTTTGTTTGCCTTCGTGTATTCTTCCTGTGCCCTTGCTTTCCCTGTTCATCATGTCCTGCTCCTGTTGACTGCTTCCGTCTTCTCTCTCCTATCCTCCATCTCCTGTAGTGTGTCGACAGAAATCCATTCTTTGTGCTGGTGTTTCCGACGACCCACAACTTCCTCGCACGTTGCTGTCAGTGCTTCTTTCACCTGCTGCCACTGTGTGTGCAGGTCGGTGTCCTCATCCCGGAGTTCCGCTAGTACTTGGAACCTGTTGGACAGCGCGAGATGATACTGCTGTTGTGTGTCCGCGTTCCGCGGAAGGCTGGCGTTGAACTTTTTCCGTCCTGAGGCTGCAGTGTTCCCATGTCTTTTCAGCTTCAGCTTGGCGTGGGCAACCAGCAGGTGGTGGTCTGTTACAGCGTCAGACCCTCGTTTCACACGAACGTGCTCTAGAGTTCTGAACTTCTTGGAAATGCAAAAGTGGTCTATCTGGTTTTCAGTAGTATGATTAGGAGACACCCATGTGGCCTTATGGATCCTCCTGTGTTGGAAGACGCTGCCTCCAGTGACTAGATTGCTGTTGACACGGAGGTCAGCAAATCTCTCCCCGTTCTCGTTCATCTCTCCCAGTCCTTGTTTTCCCATCACCTCCTCATATCCGGCTTTGTGTCCGACCTTGGCGTTGAAATCGCCCATCAGGATGTTAATGTTGTTATCGCTCCACTTACTGATTATTCCCTGCAGTCTGTCGTGGAAGTCGTCTTTTTCATCATCACCAGCGTTGTTGGGTCAGGCGTAGCGCTGTGCTATGCAGCACTCGATCCTCCTGTTGATCCTGAAAGTCGCTGTGATGATTCTAGGCCCGTGTGGCTGCCATCCTACCAGCGCTCCCTGAGCTTTGGACAGCGTCGGTGCCACGCCCTCCGAGTGCATGGCCGTGTCCCATCCTCGTGTCCAGAGTAGATAAGCAGCTCGCCCGAGCTCGGCCTGAGTTGTCCCGCCTGCAGTCTCGCTGAGCCCGAGGATGTCAAGCCCATATCACCTCATCTCCCCCGCCACCTGCTTCGTCTTTCCCGTCTCATACAGGGTCTGGATGGTTCCAAGCGCCTATGGACGTTTTTTTCTTGGTCGTCAAGAGAGCTGTCAGCACTGCAGCTTCCGGTCGGCTTTCACTGCAGTCCCTCATAGGTCCTCCCGTTAGAAGGCTCCCTCGCTCCAAGAAGAGTTTGCTGGGTTGTTGTTGTTGACGTTTCTGTAGCTACATAGATTGAAGGACAAGGTGAGGAAGCTAACCTCACGCTTGCCCTGGCTCCCCATTTTATCCGGGCTTGCCGTCGGCCATACCGGGCATGCTATGCATACCAGGCATGGGCTGGGGGTTATCCACTTCTGTGGATATCTCTTCATTTCGTCTGCGTGCTCTGTGCCGGCATTTGTGCTAGGTGATTGAGTGCCGTAAGCAACATTCGCTCGGAGTAATGGGCGTGTAACTATCAATCACACCACGGGAGCGAGAGTTACCCTACTTGTCCAAATTTGAAAGGCGCGAAAAAAAAACCAACTCCGGTGTTGTCACCTAATGGCGACTACACGTACCTTGAGTGACACTGTCACTGTGGTATGATGACCCAGTTTGTATTATACTGCGGTGATGTTTACCCCCCAAAAAAAAAGTAAAATAAAATAAAATAAAATAAAAATAAAAATAAATAAAAAATAAAATGAAAAAATAAATAAAATAAATAAACAAATATAAAAACAAATAAAAATAAAAATACAAAAGAAAAGAAAAAGAAAAGAAAACCAACCACACAAAAAAAAACTTTTAAAGTTAAATCGAGTCGGAACAGAACTTATCCGCCTCTCTGGGTCCTAAACAGCACGACAGCGTTCAGGATGGCCATTTATTTACAGGACAGAGAGCGCGCGTTGTTCGAAGTAGCAACAGCGCTTTGTTCTTCCATGCGATGCTGTCAGGATAGGCCAGCCTTTGCCCACGTACAGTGTGACGACCAGTTTGCGCCGCTATGGTGTGGTGTGTGTGTGTGTGTGTGTGTGAACGGTCTCCTGCCTGCAGTGGCCGCCATTCAGGCGTGTGGTGCACTCGCGGAAACAGTTGGGAGGGCTTCGTTGAAGGATTCTAATGTTCCAAGTCGGTGGTTTGTTCGTAAGTGTTTATTGTGAGGTCTGCGGGGATTGGCTTTGAACTCTTGTGTTCCCTTCAATGTGGGTTCTTCTTTCGTCGTTTTCTCTCTCTCTCTCTCTCTCTCTCTCTCTCTCTCTCTCTCTCTCCAGACAACGGGCTTTTTTTTTCCAGACAACGGGCTTTTTTTTTTCCCTTTTTCTTTAACGTAAGTTTTTTTCTTTTTCTTTTATCCAGCTCTTGTCTTCTTTTCTTCTTGCGTAGAACTCTATGTCTCTACCTTTCTGTCTCAAGTTCGTCTGTTTGCCTATAGTGGAGGTGTCGGGTTGTTCATCTCTCTCTCTCTCTCTCTCTCTCTCTCTCTCTCTCTCTCTCTCTGTGTGTGTGTGTGTGTGTGTGTGTGTGTGTGTGTGTGTGTGAGCGGCATTCAAATATAACTGACACGTTTTAAAACAAGAATGGTCGTGACAGAGACAGGTATGAAACGTATAAATTGTTGAACCTGACATCCGTGTCCGAAGTGTATCCACGTGACATTGACATGCACTGTTTTAGAGCTGCTGTAAGACTTGGTCTGTTTGGAGTAAACGTGCTCTAAATCAATAGCAAATCGTGTCAACACGGTGGTTTTTCTGCGGGACGAACTTTGCCCAGTTTATAACGATGTAGAGAACAGACTTTTTTTTCTAGAATGCCCACTCTACTCTTATTTGACGGAAGGTTTTTGATTGAAATGTGAAATGGCAGTTCTTTTCAAATACACCAACAAATGAAAAGACCGATCGTTGCGTCAAATAAAAAAAATCATCTTCCATGCAGTCACTGGAAGAAAACCTGAGGGGGAAAATGGGGATGTTTAAGGATATGCTCACATTTTAATCCCAGGTTCCTTTTGTGTACGCTTTAGTTTTACAGATGAATCTGTCTGTCTGACTGTCTATCTGTCTGTCTGACTGTCTGTCTGTCTGCCTGTCTCTCTGTCTATCTGTCTCTCTCTCTCTCTCGATGTAAAAAAGCATAATAGCGCTTATCTATTATCCTTGTAAAAAAGGATTTTTTGTCGTGTCTCGCCTCGTCTCGTTTCTCTCTCTCTCTCTCTCTCTCTCTCTCTCTCTCTCTCTCTCTCTCTCTCTCTCTCTCTCTCTCTCTCTCTCACGCACGCTCTCAAATTGCGGGTTCGCTTTTTTTCACTCTCTCTCTTGCCCCCCCTCCCCCCTCCCCCCCCCACCCCTCCCCCGTCCATTTTTCATCTGCCTCCTCGCCCACCTCTCTTCCTGCTCCAACTGGGTGAGTTTGTCTTTGTTCCCGAACGTGCATACGCGCGCGCGCGCGTTTGTGTGTGTGTATGTGTGTTTGAGTGTGTGTTGTGTGTGCGTGCTTGCGTGCGTGTGCGTCTGTGTGTGTGCCACTCCTTATCGTATATAACTTGTTTTGTAATAAGTCGCGAGGGCGTAGACTTATACTAGACTGAAAAGAAGGGAGGAGAAAAAGGTAAACCACGTAAGCTGTTAAGAGCTGTAGCGCGCTTCTCGTATGTCACTGAACAGCTCTCCACATTGACACAACTGGCCGTCCGTGTCACCCTCTGCGTTGTTTTACTTACGTCCGTCCCCCCACCCCCTCCCCCTCTCCCCCCGCTCCACACACCCCCCCCCCCCCTTTTTTTCTTTGTGTTTAGACACAGCCCTGTCCTTGCGCCCCCCCCCCTCCCCCCCGCCATCCCAACTCTCTCCCTCGCAGCTGTGTCAGTTCGCCATTTTCTCGTGTCGATTAAAAAAAAAAAAAAAAAGTTCTCAAACGTCAGATAAGTTCTTGTCGATGTAAACGAGATTCCTTTGCATGACTAAAAAAGAAACTTGTCTGTTTTTTTCTCTCCCCCCCCCCCCCCCCCCCCCCCCCACGAGTGTGAGGCGTGTGTTCTCGTCAAGTCGTTGCGTTTCCTAGCACACCAAAGCATCACTAGTCAGTATTTGGAGGTTTTGTCGTTGTTGTCGAGATGTGACGCTTGTCACAGGCTGGCTGGGTGTGGGCAGGTTCATCCATTTAGAAAGACGGCAATCAGGGAAGCCAGCGACGGGACACAGAGCTTTTCACCAGCTTAGTGACTACCCCACGCAAACAGTAGGACTTCAAAACACAGCTTTGACGGCGAAAATGTAATTCACATCAGGAAACCGCTTCAGTCTCTCTCTCTCTCTCTCTCTCTCTCTCTCTCTCTCTCTCTCTCTCTCTCTCGGTTACTACCCACTCAAATGCTAGAACTTAAAAACACACCTTTGACGGCAAAAAAATTTTTTTTTAATGATTTGATTTTTCCAACATTAATAACAAAAGGGGTAATCAACATAACATACAATGAACATCATACAAATGGGTACGCTAAATCAAGGGAGGGAATAGGGGTAAAAAGGAAAAAAGGTATAAACACATGGCAAAAAAAAAATCCAACAGTCCATTCAAGAATCAACGAAGAAAAAAAAAAGAAAAGAAAAGGGTCACAAACGTACAACCTTAACTCTTTCTCGTTCATGTGGCACACGAGGAATGATACGCCCAGTATGCCTGTCCAAAATAGGGTAACGTGGTTAGTCAGAATGTTTTCACATGCATACACATATTTTCATAAATTTCATTAGCTACTTATCACCCCCGACTACTTTTTGCTCGTTCTTTTTCTTTTTCCCTCTTCGTCTAACTCATTCCATTAGACATAACAGTTAGTTTTTCATAAGGGTACCATTTTCTATCAAATTCCATGTATTTCATTTCTGAATAATGCATGTATTTTTCAACCCTGTGTATATTATTAAGTTCTCTCAAGAAATGATTGACAGTAGGTTTTATTTTGTTTATTCTGCATCTATATATATATAATGTTTAGCCCTTAAGATAATGTGTTCAAAACTTCATCAGTTTATGTATGCTCATCATTTCCGAATAGAACCAGCTCCACATTAAACTCCATCCTGCTGCTGCAATGTTCACATCTTTCTTTTAATGTTTTTTCTAGCCCCTAGCCCCCCCAATGTTTCGCAAACTGGCACTGCCTCAAGTAGTGTTGAACTGAATCGGTTTCGGATTCACAAAATGTACACAGATCAGTGGTAAGAATTCCCATCTTCTTTAAGATACAATTTGTAACCAGCCGCCGTGGCGAAGTGGGTTAGCGTCGCGGACTCCCGGCTGGGAGGTCGTGGGTTCGAATCCCATCAGAAGTCATGTGGGTTTTTCTGCCCCGACCAGCTCCTACCCAGAGTTGAGTTTGCTGCGGACTCAGTTGGGAAGACTGGGACCACACAGTCGAGTTTCATCCACTTAATCGATGCGTTTCTGAGAGTGTTGCTCAAATTTCCTGACCAACACTGCAGGTGTCTGTATCTCTCTCGGGCCTGGTTGACGCCGGGATATATTATGAAAGGAAGCGTAGAGTACAGCCCTGTCATGTAGTCTCAGACCGAAATGGAAATCCGTGGCATCATCATAATCATCCTCATTCTCATCGATCAGCATAAAAAAAAGTCTCAAATTCTGTGGCCCTTCATGCCCTGCTCTCATGGTGACCTCAGTTTCGATGTCCTCTCCACGTCTGTGGCCTTGGTTTGATTCCGTCAGGGTCACCGGTATCGGCGAGTCATGGGGGCTGTCGTTGGACGGACGTGGTGGCGCCCTCCGGACGGAGAGCTCACTCACGCCGGCTCCGCGACTAAGCAATTATTGTCGTCAGTAGGGGGCTTAGTAGGTGTGTCCTGCGTATGTTAGATCAGAACAGATGCCACTGAACACCACTGAAGTAACTCGGCAGCAGTGCAGTGTCTCCTCCGGTGGGTTGCCTCTTGACGACTTGACACTGACTGCTCCCTGTGGATTGCCGGTGCCGGGGCTGCGGCGGGGCCGACCGGGCCGTGGCTGTGGACAGGGTGTCGGAATGAGCGGCGTGGGTGCACTGCCTCTGAGATGGCGCAGAGGTTGGGACAGCAAAAAAAAAAAAAAAAAAATACAATTTGTAACCAAAATATTGTGACAAATTCTTATTTGCAACCATTTTAATTTAATTTCTTTAGTTTGTTTCACTTGTTTCATTGTTGTTTCCCAATCTACCACAGTTTTTTTAATTCATCTTCCCATTTTGCAAAGGAGCTTATATCATATATTGTTATTTTTTCGATGAGAATGCTGTAAAAAGGTTTTCGATCCCTTTTTAACGCTTGATATTATTTGTAGTGCTTTCGTTCTTGGATTACAGCTATTGTTCGTTACTTTAATATTTGTACGTCTTAGATACTTTTTTTTGATGATATACAGCCCATGAATTCGAGGTAATTTACAGTGATATCATATTTTTCAGAAAAAGTTTTATAATCGAGAAAACTTCCATCTTGATTGACAACATCCTTAAGTAGGAATATCTGTTTGCTATCCAGTTTTTAAAGTTAATGACGTCATTACAAACTCTAAACTTATCATTACAGAATAAAGGCTCTGCTAACACCTCATTCGAATTGTTTAAAAATACCTGATCCGCAAAATCAACATACGAAGTGAAAACGTCTTTCCAAGATATATTGATTTTTTTTGCTGAGGAATTTTCTAGGTCCGTAGACGTCAAATGAATCTATTTCTGGTAACGCAGCACTTAAAATTGTTTTCAATTTGGATTTGTCGTGCATATTCTTTTTAATCAGGTCAGTTTTAAAGCTTGTAATTTGCTTAAATGTGGAACGCCTATATCTCCATTTTCAACAGAATATACTGCGTATCTTTTGATCTTGTCAGTTGTTTTTTTTTATACCATATAAATTCAAAACATGTTTTCTGAAGCTGATTTATTGCATCTTCTGGAGGATTAGGCAACAGAATCCATAGGTATATGAGCTTTGAAAGAATCATGGACTTCAGTACTGCAATCCTGCCTAGGGATGTACATACGCTTTGACCAAACTTTAAACAATTGTTTGACTTCAATAAATTTATCTGCTGTGTTGATTACTGTCATTTTTGATAACTCTCCTGTGAACCAAATACCTAGTATCCTCTATTTTGGTGGATTCCATTTCATTTTCCTTTCCGAAAGACACTCACATTTTGAGTTTTTTAGTTTTCCTAACCATACATTTACAGTTTTTTTCATAATTGAGTTTTAGTCCTGAAATTTCTTCAAAACTCTTTAAGAGTTTTAAACAGATTTTCATACGAAACCCTATCCCCTTATAATGTGAACACTGTATCATCTGCAAATTGGCTGATCTTAAACATCATTTCGAGTATTTCAATGCCTTTTATTCTCTCGTCTTCCCTGATTTTACATGCTAAAATTTCTGCACACAAAACAAATAGATATGGCGAAATGGGATCACCCTGACGGCACCCCGCTTCTATTTCAAAACTCTTAGATACTTTCCCGTTTCACTACTACATAAGATCTTATGTTTTATAAAATGTCGAAATCCAGCAGCATATACCTTTCCAAACCCAAACCCAAAAGCTTTAAGTATCTTATTCATATATATCCAATTTATCGAATCAAACGCCTTCTCATAGTCAATTGATACCAGTAAACCAGGAAGAGATTTTTTGTTCCAGATAAAACATTATGTCATACAAGGTTCTTATATTTTCTCCAATGTATCGTCCTGGAACAAAACCTGTCTGGTCTTCTTCTTTAATTAATTTATGTAAAACAGTCTTAATTCTATTCGCTATACAGATGGCACCTATCTTATACGAAACATTTAACAGTGAAATTGGTCTCCAGTTTCTTAAAAACTCTCTTGGTTTATCGGCTTTTGGTAGACACGTTATTAATCCTTCTCTTTGAGACACCGACATCTCTGTATTTATTAAGCCTTCATTTAATGATCTTATTATAAACTCTCCTATTTGTTTCCAAAAAAAAATTAAAGAAATTAACTGTCATCCCATCTGTACCAGGACTTTTATCATTCTGCATATTTTTCAGGGATTTTGATGCTTCTTGGATGGTATCATCATGCCTTCTAAATGTTCTGCTTCATCTTCATTTAGTTGTGGCAGATTAGAAATATACCTGCTAATTTCAGTATCTTTTACTTCTCTTTCCTTGTACAAATGCTCGTAGTATGACCTGGTCTCTTCTAACATTTCATCTGTTTCTAGCAAAACATTTCCTTGATCCGTAACTAATTTCAACATCTGTTTGCTAACAAAGTGTCTTTTTTTTTTCCAGGTTACAAAAATACTTAGTTACTTTTTCAACCTGTGAAGCCCATCTTGCTCTGGATCTAAGCATGATCCCATCTACTTTTGTTTTACGTAACTGAGCAAGCTCATCTTTCTTTCTTTGTAAATTAATAGCATTAATATGCGTGGGTTTTTCTCTTTCCAAATCTTGGATTTCCTTTTCTAAGCAGTTTTCGGCGCTCATTTGCTCTCTTTTTCTATTTGATAACTTCCATGATTTTCCACGATCAGAACTTCTAAAAATAACCTATCACTTATCATAAATTGTATTTCATTATTGGGTATCTTGCTTAATTTAGTTCTGCCTATCATACGATGATGTAGCATATTGTTCCTTGACATCATTTATAGTTTGGTTTACTAAATTTACGTAATTGGCATCCCTAAGTAGCGAGGCGTTAATTTCCAAAAATTTTTTTTCTTTTCTGTTCGGTATTTAGTGCTACGTTTAACTTGATCAACGAGTGGTCACTTCTGTAACCCCAAAGGATTTCTGCGTCTCTAATATTACCAATAAGTGTATCTGATATTAGGAAAAAATCCTATCGACTTTGCTGTATGGGGTTGGGTCTTCTCCAGGTATATCTTAGTATTTCAGGATTTAATTCTCCAGATATCGACCCAATTCTAATTCACTGATCATGTTTAATACCATTTCTCTCTTGCTTTTGCATTATTTACAGATTTATAATTATAATAGTCCAGGCTAGGATTAATCACTAGATTCCAATCTCCACCAATTACGATGTTCGAGATACCAGTCTCCTTGATTTTTGTTTGAATTTCTTTAAAAAAAAAAAAAAAAAAAAAAGTGGGACTGTCGCTGTTTGGCCCATAAATATTTACCAGCACAATTTCAGTGTCTAACGTGTTCAGAATAAGTATAACGTAGTTTCCTTGTCCATCCGTGACCGTTTTTTCTTTATTTGGAAATCAAAATTATTATTTAGCAAAATAGCAACTCCCCTTGATCTCAAACTGTAAGATGAAAACACACATTCATAGCCCCATTCTGCTCTTACTTGTTTTTCAATATTTTTTGTGAAATGTGTATCCTGTAGAAAGTAAACTGAATGTTGTTTTTGCCTAAGAAACTGGAACACGCCTCTTCGTTTTTGAAAGTTTCCTAATAGTGGGCTTGTTAAGGAAATGTTGACTTCAAGTCATGTTGCAAAGGTCCCCTTTGGCAAGTATGCTCTCCAAGGCTTTAGAAAAAGAATTATCCAAAAAGACACACGCTGTATCTTAAAATCCAAGATGGCCGACGGTGGCCATCTTGAATAATATGGTCGATGCCTAATTTTGAAAGTTTTTGTCACAATAACTAATTCGATGCATGTTTTCTGGGTAATTTCAGGTTGCTAAAATCATTTCTGTTATCAAATTTACTTTTAGAAAATGTTTAAACAAAATAATAAATTAGTATAATGGGAACAGAAGCAATTTGATAATAATCAGGAGGTCTAATTAGATCTTTCAGACTGAACATATTTTTTTAATAGCTAAGTTAATTAGGTAGGAAGACTTCAAATGTTTGGTTGCATAGACAAGCTTTCCATTATACCAAGGTCGGGTCAGGTTAAATTAAAAAACAAAAGAAATATTGAAACCGCATCAGGCTCCCAACCCACAACCTTCTAACATCTCAGTTAATGCACTACCAGTCGTGGCTAGTAAGTTATTTAAAATACTGTGAGCAAAGTCTGTCTGATTTGGGAACAAAATGTCTTCCAACCTCGCGTTCTCTTGACACCATACTCCACGAAGATTACATTTGGTTGGAAAAAGTGAGAAGCAGTCTCTCAAAACAGGCCCTACAAGCTGGGGAATGGATTTCATGGGCAGCACACTATGCCAGCATTACCAACCCCCCTCTTGCTCCTCCAAGCAAGTCATACATGCTGCCTTTGTTCACTGAGTCTCCCAACAACCTTGCAATGGTTTGGCATGGCATGAAGGTCATTCTTAAGGCCATACAACACATCAATCCGGGTCAGACACCAGTCATGGAAGTTGACCAACCCCTGTTCACACTGGCCAAAAAACTTCAATGGAAGTATCCTCACACTGAGCATGGTGAAGACGCCTTTCTGGTGACCCTGGGGGCTATGCACACAGAGAAGATGCTTTGGGGTGTATCTGATGACTGGCTGGACGGTAGTGGGTAGATTACAACACTTGCTATGGTGGTGTCTCAACAGCGGCAAAGTTGATTCCTTTATCGGTGTCCACCACATCTGCAGAACTAGGTACATGCACCAAGTGTCAGTAGCCACTCTGTATCAGCTCATGAAAAAGGGATTTGACCATTACGTTTATAAAGCGACAAATGAAACTGATGGTGACATCAACACTTTGCCATTTGACGAATGGCTAAAGCAGCAGTATGTAACGCACAGCCACAAGCAGATTACAAGCTGGAATTGATCTTCTCATTCTCCAGTTTGTAAAGTTTGTGGCACTGCTGACTTCTCTCTCTACACGGAGACCCTTGATTCTCTCATGCCGTGGGTTGTCTCTCTGGATCATACTCACTATGCTCGGAACTTGCCCGTCCATCTCCGTGACATGGCAACACTTGAAAAGCGACACCCTACGCTATATGAAGAGTTCATGACCCTGTCATGAACAGGGTCACTTCATGGGACAGAAGACAAGACGAGCATTCTCGCACATACCATGTGACCAGATGCATGAGCAACTGATAGATTGGCTGAAGATCATGCTGGTGTCATTGAGAATCTGGATGACCCACGCGCAGTTCACCGGGAACAAGTTGTTCGCCCAGAGATGGCTCGTCTTGTCAGAGAATTTGCAGGGATAAAAAGTCAGATGAAGTGATGCATCATGAACAATACCTAAGTTCCAATCTGACTTTAAATCTGATGTAATTGCGCTGGTGGATGCATTTGAACAGCTGGAAAACCCGTTCTTAGAAGACAGTGGCGAGCTGCTTGACTTGGACCAATTTTCAGATGTGGTGGAGAATGTAAGAAGGGTGAAGGCGACTGGATTGCAGCCATACACAGCATTTCTCGACAAACGCGTAAGCTCACAGGAAGAGGCTTTCACTGCTCCAATGCACAAAACTAATATGAAATTGTTCAAAGTGTCTCTCGCTGAACTCCACCGAAAGTCGGAGATCTCTGTTATCAAGGAGCACACAAGCAAAAGTGACCGAGATTTTGTTGGCTGCCAGTTTTGGTCGCATCATTGATGACTATGCATTCGCACACGAAAACTGCTCTTACCCTCCCTCACTTACTCGGAAGGGAAGCGTGCACCATGGAAACAAGAGTGAGATCCTGGACTGCATTGTCCCTTCAGGTCTTGACAATCACTGACCAGTAACGACAGCCTGTGTACTGGACGGGGCTGTGCTCGTTCAAATGCTTCGTCCTCAACGTGCTGAGACTATTGGTGAATATTTCACTGGTGAGTTGGTGCCATACATCCTCTCCTGGTTTGAAGAGAATGACCGCATCGACATTGTCTGGGATGTTTACTCCAAGACAAGCTTGAAGTCAAGAACTCGGGAACAAAGAGGCAGAGGAGCACGGAGGCAGGTCACTTTCTCAACCAGACTTCCTGGAAACTGGGCTGCCTTCCTTCATGTAGACCAGAACAAGCAGGAGTTGTTTGTGGAGATCGGCAAGAATCTGAAGCTCATAACACTTCCACAGGGCAAGCAGCTCTTCACCACAATTCTTGGTGATTGTGCGAGCTCACCAGCAGGAGCTGATGTTGACGCAGGAGGAAGCTGATACACACATTTTTTTCTCCATGTGGCTGCAGCTGCCTCTGCCGGTCATCGTCGAGTAATTGTGCGAACCGTGGACAGTGATGTTGTTGTGCTGGGTGTCTCTCAGCATTTCTTGCCCTTGGACAAAAGATCGACGAACTCTGGATAGCGT
>JADBJO010003719.1:102500-112500 GCA_016801955.1 Conus betulinus
TGGCGGGAGGGGAGAGAGAAGGAGAAGAAATGGAACAACTTCCACAATCCTAACCAGCCACGTCTGTTAAAACACACGTCCACTGATGAACACACAACCCGACAACCCGGCTCCGGCGGGCAAAAAAAAAAAAAAAAGTTTTTGTTCAAAAAACACAAAGCCCTATGGTTCCCATTGCTGTCTTTAACGGATTTATTATTGATGCTTTTCTGTCGTTCACTCTCCTTCGGGAATCCGTTCTGGTGCGATGTTCTCCCGTGGTGTTGAGAACGCTTCGACATTTTAAGCGGTGCTCTGTTTCAAACACCATGGGTGGACTGCCCCACAAACCACCAACAGCCGGGTCCTCTGATAGGTTGTCACCCAGACTCTGGACAGGCATAAAGAAAGAGCTGCGTTCAAAATACAGAAAACTCCGTGGGTCCCATCGCCGTCATGAAAGATTCAGTATTTACCTTTGAATGTCGTCCTTTTCGTCCTTTTCGTCCTCTCTCTCTCTTCCTCCCCCCCCAATCCCCCCCCCCCCCCCCCCCCCCCCCCACGTTCATTTTGAAACCCCCAGTGACTGATAACTTTTTTTTCCTGTGTTTATTTACATGCCTTTGATGGTTGGCTGGTCGTTTTCTCTTGTTCTGCCCGAAAATTAATTGATCTAGGTCCCGTTACTATAGTGTTTGTTATGTTCATGGGACGGTTCAACTCTTCAAAATTTATTTTCGCACTTTTTTTGTTCATCATCATCACCATCATCATCATCATTATTGTTATCATCATCATCATCATCATCATCATCATCATTATTATTATTATTATAGATACTCATATAGCGCCTATCCTCGGTTAGAGACCAAGCTCTAAGCGCTTAATAGTCCACGTTGTCATTTACACAACGGGCTGCCTACCTGGGTAGAGTCGACTGAAGAGCTGCCTGCTGGTCAAACTGTCCTTCTCTTCGTGATGGGATTTCGTATGCGTGCAAAGATGTGATGCGTGCGTTCACACACAGAATCTCGGTTTATAGTCTCATTCGAAGGACTTTTGGGAAACGGAGTTTAAGCCAATGTCCACTCCAAGGGGAAAAATCCACCTGTATTGAAATGACCTGGCGGAGATTCGAACCCACAGCCCTAGTATTGCCAGGATTACGCGCTCTACCAACTGAGCTATTCCGGCCCCCATCCACTCACAGTGACAGACTTCCTTTCTGCTGCATCGATGCGATCAATCATTTTCAGCACAACAAAGCTTTGATCTGACAACCGAAAAAAGAAGGGGAATGGTTATTGATCCCCTAGCCGTGATCCCGACTCTCTGCTTGGTTTTTATATCGAGGACGCCAACGCGTCAACATCTACGCATGCGCGAAACGAGGTCAAACTGCACAAAGCTTTCAGGCCGGATGTTGGTCAGTGTTGTGCATACCAGTATCGATTTTGGGAATAAGGCCGAATGAGATTTTTTTTTTTTTAAGTTGAAGACTATTCTGATTTTTTTTCCCCTAGATGTTCGAGAATATTCCGATTTTCCATGCGTGCAAATCCTGAAGAACAGAAGACTGTTGACTGTGTTCGCATGGCTGGCTGGCTGGTGCTGGTTGTTTGCTTTGCAGCTCGCCTGGAGATCAGATTGTTAACAGCTGGTCCTGAATGAGATGCTAGTCGTGCAATTTGCATGCGATCTCGTGAGTCTGGACCGCTTTAGCTTTTCACTGTGTATGTGTGTGTGTGTGAGTGTGTGTGTGTGTGTGTGTGTGTGTGTGTGTTAAGAACTGTGTGTTTGTTTGCGCGCTGTGCTGTGCTTTTTCGGGAACTGTTTTTGACTAGAATCACTAGAACTGCCATCCTTCTTCATCTTCTCTTCTTTCTTTTTTCTTTAATTACTACCAGGCAGTGGCAGCGTGGACACAGGTAAGAGAAGGAGATACTCAGTAGACGGAAAGCGGCTCATCAAATCATTCAGATGACAGACGTGTGTGTTAAGTTTGCTCTTTGTTAGTATGAATGATGATGTCGATTATAAACAGAAAAAAAAGAGAGAGACGTATGTTTGCTTGTGCGCTGAAAGATTGTCGATTATGAAAGATGACGTGGTTTATGAAATGACGTGGTTATAAACAAGAAGCGAGAAGAGACACTTGTGCGTGAAGCAATCTCTTTGTATTAAAGATGACGTGGATTATAAACGGAAAGGGACTAAGTGAGAGACGCGCGTGTTCAACTTTCTCTCTGTTCGCCTACCGCAAAAGTCGGTATTTAGCACACAGAACCAACAGAAGACATTTCCAGTGAGAGGTATCAGCTTGTTCATGTACCCCGCGTCTGACTGAAGCTCACAGCCTCGACAACTGAACAAACGAACAAACACAAATGGACCTGCATCCTAGACCGGCACAACCTTTTGAACTTGAACATTGGCAAACAGAATACACAGAACAACACGAACAAATACTGGTAACCTCGGTTTGATAGAAACTGGAAGCAGAGAACAGTAAATGATAAGTAACAAAACAAGAATGATAACTCTTGCTTCCACGATGAGACGGTTATAATTGTCATGGGTGTGTAACCGTCTCGTCTTGGGAACAAGAGTTTCCCTTTCTTGTTTGTGATTTACTGCTTACTGTAGCTGCCTCACACTTGAGATTTCCCCTCTTGAACATATGGGAGGAAAAACTGGCCGCTCCCGGTAGTGTTAGAGAAAGCGAAACGCAAATTGCTGGATCCGCTTCTTGATTCGGACCCACACCCAAAACTAAAACGAGACACTAAGAAATTAATCCGCACACCCCAAGTTTCGTTTAAGTTGGGTTGTGCAGTTTTTTTTGCGTAATATTGCTAACAAGACAAACGAAGTCACAAGTGTGGATGACAATATCGCCTATTTAGAGGAGAGGGGGGGGGGGGGGGGGGGGGGAGGGGGGGGTTAAGCGTTATGGGTGCCAAAATTACGTGCACGTAAACAAAAACTGGACAGCAGCAGGTCTCAAATTTCACAGCATTGTTGTACAACTACCTAACAGACGACGATCGCGTGAAAACAAGAAGATATTTTAGTCGGGTTGGAGTAGAGAGTCGGCGATCGGGTTGTGATCATTGGGGACTGAGGAAGGCGGGGGGGGAAGGGGGGGGGGGGGGGGGGGGGGAGGGGATAGTGGAGGAGAAAGACAGATCACCATGTCACCGTTCGTGCAGATCCACCACGGCTGACCGATAACTGCCACTCCAACAGACGATTTCGTTTTCCACCTGCTACCTGCTTTTATCACAGCGATGGTGAGGTAGAGCTAAGCCGCCCATCCCACCCAGCAAGACCGTTTGTGCGATGACCACACGTAGCATGAAGCATCCTCCTGCGTTGCACTTCCGCTTCCGGGGCCACTCCACAAAAGGGAGACAATCATTATTCCATAAAGCTGCCGCAAGGTAGAGAGACCAACCGCCCATGGCTACCGGTCTGACCGGTTTGCAGATGGGGGAACACGCTGACCGACTTGCTAGTCAGCTGGATGGTAGGACTGGGTTTTGAGATCGATCGGGGGTTCCGTCATAGACCCTGAAAGGATGAACGTGATGCAATAATTTAGATCTGCCACCGTATTTCCAGCAGCTTTTAAGGATTAGCATAAAAGAAAAATCATGTTGGTTTTCAGTTAAAACCACACACACACACACACGCACGCACGCACGCACGCACGCACACGCAGATACACGCATTTACGTACACACACGATTCAGTTTATTTTGGTTTCACCAAGCGGGCGTCATTGTGTGCGACAAGACCATGTACACTACTCCATACCAGCTAAGCCATGAAATCACAGTGCGCGGGATTTACAGCTAAATGAATACACGAAGGAATGAATGAAGAAAAAAAAATAATTAAAAAAAAACGCACAGATTGGGGAAGAGAGTTTTACCAAGTGGCTGATAAGCGCTGTACGGCCTTGAGTTCCCAGCTGACATGTTCTGCGCCCACTACTCTGTGTGTGTGTGTGTGTGTGTGTGTGTGTGTGGTGAGTGTTGGGGTGGTGGTGTGTGTGTGTGTGTGTGTGTGTGTGTGTGTGTGTGTGTGTGTGTGTGGTGTGTGTGTGTGTGTGTGTGTGTGTGTGTGTGTGTGTGTGTGTGGTGAGTGTTTGTGTGTGTGTGTGTGTGTGTGTGTGTGTGTGTGTGTGTGTGTGTGTGACATTCAAATCGTTTGGGTTTTTTTATTACACCGAGGAGCAGCCTTGATACAGGCTTATGATTCTGTGTCTGTGAACTGACCACAAACACGCCATCCTTTGTAAAAATGAGAACGAACTGCAACGATTGACCTCAAGGGTCAGAACTGCCCCACCGGCTGATTCATCGCTCCTTTGTCCCCACCATTCTCCACATCATTGACTTTTTGCCCTGGCTTGGGGGCCGGCGGAATAGCTCGGCTGGTAGAGCGCCGGACTCGTAATCCAAGGGTTGCGGGTTCGAATCTCCGCCGAGCCGTTTCGGTACAGGGGGATTTTTCCCCCTGGGAGTTAACATTGGTTCTGACTCCATTCCCCATACAGTCCTTCGAATGAGACTATAAACCGAGGTTCCGTGCGTGAACGCACGCACAACATCTAAGCACACACGTCAAATCCCATCACCAACTTTCGGAAGAGAAGGCCAGTTTGGCGTTGGTATGGATGACACATTACACATAACATCCACCTTCCCCAAAGATGGAGTATGGCTGCCTTAATAGCGGGATAAAAAAAACAACAAAACGGTCATGCACAATAAACTCCACTCCCTTTGTAGGGTAGATGGGATTAATACTTGCCTGTCCATATAGGGAGTGTCCGCAGGAGTATCAGTCTACGTACGCAGAAGAAGCCCTGGCTCGCTCACACAGCGAGTTTGTTGTTCTCGCTTTCCTTTGCCTGTAAACAGGCGTGAGTTTGGAGACCACACTGTCATGGCCAGAGCCATCACGCCGTGTCCGTCCACCACCCCCCACCCCCACCCCATCCTCCCCCCCCCCCCCCCTGCGCACCCCCTTCCATACTCCGCCGTCACTCCTCCCCTCTCCCCCACTCCCCCCCCCCCCCCCCCCCTCCCCCCCCCCCCCCCCCCCCCCCCTCCGCCTCCCATTGCGCCAACAAATGAATTTCATATTGGATGGACTGTATGAACCCGAACAGTTTGACGACGGTTTAGCGAAAGGCTGGAAACCTGTGACTGCAACTGCAGGCTGCAACCCTCAGCAGATGAAACGTTGCTCTTGGCAACCAGCCGCAACAGCCCCGACGCCATTACCGGCAATGCGAGGAGACTGGACAGCACTCGCTGAATGTAATAAACAACATCTTTTTTTTTTTTCTTCTTCAATGAACTATAAACGTGGTTTCTCACCGAACGGGTTCTGTTCAGTGTGATCCTGATTTGTTTTCGTTTTTAGTTGTTGCTGACCATCAGACTGGGCTGTCAAGCGTGATCATGGAGTCAGGTTCCCACCCCATCCGGCCGCATTTTGTTTTTTCTTCTTCTTCTCTTCTTCTTCTTCTTTCTTTCTTTCTTTCTTTCCTTTTTTCTTTTTAGCGTTCCACATGACGTGACGCTCCGCCCCACGTCACTAAGTCCAACAGCGTTTCTCTTCAGTAAGCAGGGCAATGGGGTTGATGCAGCGCAATTTGTTCCAACGCGGCAATTTGTTCCAGTGGTACAAATTGCCGCGCCGAATGTCGCCAGGGCACTTGTCCCAGCCTGAGGAACGCTAAGTGATCGACACAATCAGGACACCTTCTGTTTCGCGCTGTCCTGCGTCTGCTCGTCCATTGTTCACACGTCCTTTCCTTTTTCTCTCTTTTCTTTCTATTTTCTTTCTGTTTTTCTTTTTTTTTTTTCAGTCGTGTCGTGTTTCCCTCGCAGTCCGCCTTTTTTTTTTTTTTTCTCCGTATCGATCTTTTTCTACTTTCCCGAACCAGAGATGGCTGATCGTTAACGCAGGCGTGTTTTTTTTTTTTTCACCCCTTTCCTAGCACTCATAACGTGCCTGCCATTTTTCGAACGATTGGGGCCAGTTCTTGTCCGAAAGCCTTTTCCATTTCCAAGCACACAAAACATGACTGTCAAGTCTTCAAAGCTGTGCTGTTGCCATCGAGGCCCTCATACCTGAATCTTTCTATAATTTCTCCACACACACACACACACACACACACACACACACACAAAATGAAGCGGAAAGAGAAGCTGTTTTTGATAGTGGCCATCCCCCACCCCCTCCACCCCTCCGAGCCAGTTCACCACCTGGGGTTCTTCAGGAAGCTCCACAGACTGAGAACGCTGCACGTCGCACAACAGCCAGTTCTTCTCAACGTCATCGACGTCTGTTGGTCAGCACTGAAGTTGTAGCGCCTGGATGCCCACCGCCCAGTCCCCAGAGAAAGGTGGAACTGAAGAAGGAAGGGAAGAAGGAAAATGAAAATGAAAAAAAAAAAAAGCATGAAGAGGAAAGATGGATACGAACTAGGCAGGAAGAAAGAAAAGATGATGGATTGAAGAGAGCATGAAGAGAGAAAGGTGCAAATAAAGAGGGACTGAAGAGAGAAAGGTGGAAATAAAGAGGGACTGAAGAGAGAAAGATGGAAATAAAGAGGGACTGAAGGAAGAAAGGTGCAAATAAGAGGACATGAAGAGAGAAAGATGGAAGAAAACACCTGAAGGTGCTGTGGAGGACCCAGAGAAGCACTGTCTTCACCTGCCTTTAGAGCAGTCCTGTACCACCCTTGGAGGCCTGCGCTGTGTTGACGATGGGTACAGGCACGCGCAGGACACTCCATTAAGATATCAAGGGACATAACTGCTCCTGAACAGAGGTAAAACAGACTACAGGATGCAACTCATAACAGCCTTAAAGTAGCATCCCCGTGGGTGTATCAGCCCGTATTTCATGACTGCGGAACCCACCGGCGCGAAAAACACTACCCCCCAGCTGTCGAGCACACCCCCACAGACCCAACCACCCCTGCCCACACAAATAAAGAGGACATGAAGAGAGAAAGAGGAAATAAAGAGGGACTGAGAGAGAGAAGATGGAAATAAAAGAGGACATGAAGAGAGAGAGAGGATGGAAATAAAGAGGGACTGAAGAGAGAAAGATGGAAATAAAGAGGGCTGAAGATAGAATGATGGAAATAAAGAGGACATGAAGAGAGAAAAATGGAAATAAAGAGGGCTGAAGAGAGATGATGGAAATACAGAGGGCATGAAGAGAGAAAAAATGGAAATACATAGGCACTGAAAGAGAGAAAGGAAAAAGACGGAAATAACGAGAGCAGGGGAGAAACAGATGGAAATAAAGAGGGGAGGGGGGAAATGATAGATGGAAATAAAGAGGGCAGGGGGAATGATAGATGGAAATAAAGAGGGGAGGGGGAATAATAGATGGAAATAAAGAGGGAGGGGGGAATGATAGATGGAAAATAAAGAGGGGAGGGGGAATGATAGATGGAAATAAAGAGGGGGAGGGGGAATGATAGATGGAAATAAAGAGGGGAGGGGGAATGATAGATGGAAATAAAGAGGGGAGGGGGAGATAATAGATGGAAATAAAGAGGGGAGGGGGAATAATAGATGGAAATAAAGAGGGAGGGGGAATAATAGATGTAAATAAATAGGGGAGGGGGAAAGATAGATGGAAATAAAGAGGGGAGGGGAATAATAGATGGAAATAAAGAGGGGAGGGGGAATAAAGATGGAATAAAGAGCAGAGGGGGGGGAATGATAGATGGAAATAAAGATGGGAGGGGGAATGACAGATGGAAATAAAGAGGGGAGGGGGAATAATAGATGGAAATCAAGAGAGGGAGGGGGAATGACAGATTGAAATAAAGAGGGAAGGGGAATGATAGATGGAAATAAGAGAGGGGGGGGGGGGGAATGACAGATGGAAATAAAGAGGGGAGGGGGAATAATAGATGGAAATAAAGAGGGGAGGGGGAATAATAGATGGAAATAAAGAGGGGTTAGGGGAATAATAGATGGAAATAAAGAGGGTAGGGGGGAATGATAGATGGAAATAAAGATGGGAGGGGGGAATGACAGATGGAAATAAAGAGGGGAGGGGGAATGACAGATGGAAATAAAGAGGGAGGGGGAATGACAGATTGAAATAAGAGGGGGAGGGGGAATGATAGATGGAAATAAAGGGGGGGGGGGGGGAATGACAGATGGAAATAAAGAGGGGAGGGGGAATGATAGATGGAAATAAAGAGGGGAGGGGGAATGATAGATGGAAATAAAGAGGGGAGGGGGAATGATAGATGGAAATAAAGAGGGGAGGGTGGATGATAGATGGAAATAAAGAGGGGAGGGGGAATGATAGATGGAAATAAAGAGGGAGGGGAAATAATAGATGGAAATAGAGAGGGGAGGGGGGGATAATAGATGGAATAAAGAGGGGAGGGGGAATAATAGATGGAAATAAGAGGGGAGGGGGAACGATAGATGGAAATAAAGAGGGGAGGGGGAATAATACATGGAAATAAAGAGGGGAGGGGGGATAATAGATGGAAAATAAAGAGCAGAGGGGGGGAATAATACATGGAAATAAAGAGGGGAGGGGGAATATGATAGATGGAAATAAAGAGCGGAGGGGGGAATAATGGATGAAATAAAGAGGGGGGGGGGAATAATAGATGGGAAATAATGAGGGGAGGGGGAATAATAGATGGAAATAATGAGGGGGAGGGGGAATGATAATGGAAATAAAGAGGGCAGGGGGAATGATAGATGGAAATAAAGAGGGGAGGGGGGGGGATGGAATAGATGGAAATAGAGAGGGGAGGGGGAATGATAGATGGAAATAAAAGAGGGGGGGGGAATAATAGATGGAAAGTAGAGAGGGCAGTGGGGGATAATAGATGGAAATAAAGAGGGCAGGGAGAATAACATATGGAAATAAAGAGGGGGGGGGGGGGATAATAAATGGAAATAAAGAGGGGAGGGTGGGGGGAATAATATATGGAAATAAAGAGGGGAGAGGGAATAATAATAGATGGGAATAAAGAGGGGAGGGGGAATAATAGATGGAAATAAAGAGGGGAGGGGGAATGACAGATGGAAATAAAGATGGGAGGGGGAATGATAGATGGAAATAAAGAGGGGGAGGGGAAGAAATAACAGATGGAAATAAAGAGGGGAGGGGGAATAATAGATGGAACAAAAGAGCGGAGGGGAATGATAGATAGAAATAAAGATGGGAGGGAAAGGAATAACAGATGGAAATAAAGAGAGGATGGGGAAAATAGATGGAACTAAAGAGCGGAGGGGAATAATAGTCGGAAATAAAGAAGGCAGGGAGAATAAAAAACAGATGGAATGAAGAGGGAGGGTAAAAATGTTTATTAATCTTATCTATTTCACCGTGTGAAAGTGATCTAAGATCTAAATCAACTTGCAGCATTTTCACAGCAATCCAAAACCATTTTTTTGGGGGTACATTTAGATGTAATTTTTTTTAAGCAGTGGCATAATTGTGTAGTAACGTTTCATAGCTGCAGCAAAACTTAACTTCATTTACCGTTTTCTTAACTGCGTTGTAATTTAGAAAAGTACATCCACTCCGTTGTGTCTTCATTTGTACTTGAAAGGTTTATGTACCGACCCGCACACGACCATTTTGAGACATTCATTTAATGATGCGTTCATTAATCATCACATTATTAATTTACGTATTTCTGATTGAACTCTTTACGAATTTCAAGATTCAGATGATGGTTAATAAAATGTGTTTTCCCATTACATCCCAAGTGTAGAAGCACTAGCAGGAGTTGGTTTTTTTTTTTTTTTTTTTTTTTTTTTAAGTACCGAGTTTTTGCAGTTACAGATTTAGTATCTGAAGTTTTTTTTTTTTTTGTTTGTTTGTTTGTTGTTTTTCTGTAGTTACAGACTGAACATTTAATTCACAGTACTGTGGAGTTGTTGGCAACATTGTAAATATGCGTTTTACGCGTCTTCTCTTTTGAGTGCAAACTGGCGCC
>JADBJO010003719.1:115000-117500 GCA_016801955.1 Conus betulinus
CAGGCCAGGTAACACTGCAGACACGAATAAATATATTAATGAATACAGAAAAAAAAACAAAAAAACAGGCCACATGCAGATTTAACTAGCTATATGCAGAAGTCTAAGGCAAGATGAGTTTATGGTTTGTAATGAATTGAAGAAGTGGAGCGACAACAAAACGACAACTACAACAGTTTTATTTCTTTCAACAATAACAGACCTTTACAAAAAAACAAAACACACAAAAAAAAACACTGTAGATACGAGGTAAATTTTACGTCGATGCCGAGTGGTAGAAAAAGTGGCCACTGATCTTACGGAAATCCGAAATGGATGCTAATTTTTGGAATGCAGATTCAGTAATAGCTCAGTTGGTAGAGCGCCGGACTCGTGATCCTGGGGTCGCGGGTTCGAATCTCCGCCGGGCCGTTTCGGTACAGGGGGATTTTTCCGTCGGAGTTAACATTGGTTCTGACTCCATTTCCCATACAGCCCTTATAAACCGAGGTTTCTGTGTGTGAACGCACGCATGATATCTTGCACACACGTAAAATCCCGTCACCAACTTTCGGAAGAGAAGGTCAGTCTGGCCGTTGGTATGGATGACACGTTACACATAGCATGCACCCTGTGTGTGAAGTGGAAAGAACGAAGGAAGTAAGGAAACTGAGTGAACGATATTGGACGATACTGACTGGATGTCGCGGGAAACGACTGAGTGAAGCGCCAGCTGGCTGCTCTTCAGTCGGCACTACTCAGGTAGGCAGCCCGTTATATTAACGAGTGTGGATTGTAAAGCGCTTAGAGCTTGGTCTCTAGCCGAGGGTAGGCGCTATATAAGTATTCATTGTTATTGTTATTATTCATTGCTGACTCTAACTTGTGGTAGGCTTCAAACGCTTACATAGATTGTGGAATGATTTAGTGCAGAATCCAAACTGTGGCGTATGGCCACAACATAGCCTCCACACCGGAAGCCAAAAGGTAGCAACAGCGGTCCCTGACTGGAGGGACCTTCAGGCAGTGTGATATGGGAATCCTTAGCGGAGGAAATCACATTTCGATGTCAGTTCATGACTGTGAAGCGGTATGGGGTCGGAATAGGGTGTGGCAGAGAGTCTTAGCAGCAGCAGCAGCAGCAGCAGCAGCAGCAGCAGCAAACGATTATAACATCATTGTAACTCTTCAAAATATGATCGTCGTTTCAGTCTGTGTCTTTTCCCCTCCTGCCTCTTTTCTCTCTCTCTCTCTCTCTCTCTCTCTCTCTCTCTCTCTCTCTCTCTCTCTCTCTCTCTCTCTCTCTCTCTCTCTCTCTCCATTCCGTAACTGTCTTTCGTCCACGCCACAATCATCATCATCATCATCATCATCATCAACAGCACATCATCATCATCATCATCATCATCATCATCATCATCACTACAACATTATCATTATCATCATCATCATACGATTATAATACACATTAGTTTTTTCCTTAAAAAAAAAAAAATTTTTTAATTGTCATCTTTTTAATCAGTACCCACTCCCCTCCACCTTCTGCCCTCTTCTCTTTCCATTCCGTGATTTCAGTCTGTAACCCACGTCACACTTTGCACTCAGATGGAAGAGACAACGACTGTTACTTCGTCCTCGGTTTCCCTCGTTTTCAACGTTGTTTTGTCCCTGCCTGAACAAGACCCAACAGGTCCAAACGCGTGGTGTCTGTTTCTATGATTTGTTTCTTCCTTCGTTTTGCGGCTCGTAAATCCTATTTTTTTTTTTTTTTTTTTTTTTTTTTTTTTTTTTTTTGGCATTTCAGTGTCCGCCTTTAGTCACCCCAATTGAAACCGTTTGATCCGTGATCAGTTTAACATTGACCTGTAGCTCAGATTCCTGGTATGTCTCAAAACACTTAGATGGAGTACACAGTGGTTCGGGGCATGTTCTTGACTGTGGCGGTGAGGCCTCACGTTTGATCCAAAACAATCGGCAGGATCAGCACATCCTGAGGAGTCTGGGCTGGTATAACGAAAACAAACAAACAAACAAAAAACACCGTCCGTAGACAGAAATAACTTAAAACACACACACACACACACACACACACACACACACACACACACACACACACACACACACACACACACACACGCACGCACGCACGCACGCACACTATGGGCTCCGACACGCTGGTAGGCAGAAACATCAACTCTATGTGGCCACATGTGCATGCTGCTGCACACGGGAGTGCAACGATCATCAGCGTTATGAGCAAGACGCAAAGCATATAAACGTACTCCCAGTTTATCCTGAATACGTGTGAGATATTCCGTAAAGAGGAAAAACCCGTATTGGGCTGGCGTAACCGTTAGTAATGGCTATTCTGGTAAACATCGGCCATCATCTGTGACCTATAATGAACATACTTACAAATTTTCAGAAAGATCGGCCAAGAACTTTCTTAGATTTTCCATAAAGAAGAAACCCCGTTATGGGCCGTCAGTAACGGCTATAACATTAAACTTAAACATCGGGC
>JADBJO010003719.1:122500-132500 GCA_016801955.1 Conus betulinus
TGGAGTCTTTTAGCCAGGGTACAGCAACAACAACAACAACAACAACAACAACAACAACATACTGATACACATGTAGCAGACAATGATCATCGTTTGCCTTCCTCTGTTCCCCAGTCTTTGTATGACACTCAAAACAATGAACGGCAAAGCGACGTGAAACTGTGTGGCGCGGGAACACAATTATTAGTGTCAGTGCTCGATGAACTCTGAGGTAAAAATGCGTAAGAACAAGCAGATGTTCAGACGAGTGTTAGTGCAGAAGAAAACCGAAGGCTGTGAAAATGAAAGTGATACGACAGAAATGTGATTCCAAATCGATACAAATGGCCTGACACAGAGCACCACACTAATGTGAGTGTCAGAACATCGAACACATGTGGCACAGACAGCCCCCCCCCCCCCCCCCCCTCCTCCCCCCACACCTCACTGCAGAGGCTAACGGTGTGCAAGAGCAAGCAGAGCCATGTCAACAAAAACAACATTTACACACA
The DNA here is from genome assembly GCA_016801955.1 of Conus betulinus. NCBI lineage: Eukaryota > Metazoa > Mollusca > Gastropoda > Neogastropoda > Conidae > Conus > Conus betulinus. The sequence goes on from JADBJO010003719.1 coordinate 122,992, forward strand.
AATAATGGCAACTATTGAGGAAAGAGGTAGGATTAGGTCGCCACCCCACCCCATTCTTTCCCTAGTAAAATTGTGATTTTTTTAAAGTTATTTTTGGGCCTGTTCCACTATTAGGGCGAGCCAGGATCAGCTAGTCTGGAACTCGTTTCCAGATGAAGAGCGGAAAATTTTAGTAGTCTGCTGATAAAAACCCACACTCTCCCAGTTTTTATGCTTGTCCACTGTCGTAGGTCTTTATCTTCCTACACTGGCTTTCCATCTCAACGAATGAATTTGATACCGCTATGTGAGATTCATGTCGCGATGAACTGTTTGCAAAGGCCAAGTGTTGTACGCTTTTTCGATACAAGTTTCGTGTATGTGCCTCCTCCCCCCCCCCCCCCCCCCCCCCCCCCCCCCCCATCCCTCCACCCCCCCCCCCATTCTCCACTATTTCCTTTTCTCCCCAGCCCCCACCCCGTTCCCCTCCCTATTCATCCATAGTCCCTTTTTTTTTGTATATGGTCCTTAATAATAGCATAAACCACATGAACTATTCGTATTCTCTGTCTCTCTCTCTCTCTCTATCTATCTCTCTCTCTCTCTCTCTCTCTCTCTCTCTCTCTCTCTCTCTCTCTCTCACCGTGCGTGCGTGTGTGCAAGACTACCACGCAAAGCCTTTAAGCTGCTGGAGTTAGATCCACGTGATAAAAGAAGTGGGGTTTCAACTATGCACTGTAAGCTTTATATGTTTGGTTATGGTATTTTTTTTTTGGACAAGTCAAGGTGTCGAAGAAATAAATGCTTTTTTGCATGGCTTTAAGGAAAGATTGATTTTATGTACGTGGCAGAAATGAAATTTACATGTCAAGACTAGCTATAGATTCAGTGTGTAAGAACGTTTTGTAAGCTTCCTGATATGAAAACACACTCTTACTAAATTTAGATGGACTTCTGAAATTTGCATTGACTAGATTCAGACTCAGCGTCTCAGATATTGCTAGGCATTGCTACCAATATCGATTCCATGATGACAATGATTTAAATTCATCTGCCCACTGTGGAAAAAAAAAAAGAAACAGTAAGGAGGACGTGGTTCACTTTGTTTTATGTTGCCCAGCACTAAGTTGCTTTAAGACAAAAATATATTTCTGCAAAGGTTTACAAATTCCCAAACCCGTTTCGACTAAGTTTACTTTTGGCATGCAAACATGAAGGAACCATCAGAAATCTTTCAGCTTTCTTGTACAAAGCGTTTCAGCTGCGTCAAGTTGCAGTCTCGTAAAATACTATCGTTAACCTTATAACTGGGATTTAAGGAAAAAAAAAAAAAAAAAAAAACTGGTGTGAAATGATTATCCAGTTATCCCCCTTCATGAGGGGCAATTGCCTACACATGAATAAAACGTGTGTGTGTGTGTGTGTGTGTGTGTGTGTGTGTGTAAGGTATTTGTAATCATCATCATCGGTGAACAATCGTTTCGTATGTTGCAGGTAGTTTTCAAGCTTAATCGTTCAAAACACGTATAACTGGTATATTAACCAGAAAACCTTTTTTTTGGTTTTGTTTTTTTTTTTCAAAATCGCATAGGGACGGATACCCTCTCCCTTTCTCACCCCTTCGTCCTCGGCCCCAGTGGAACAGTGCACACCCATTCACAGAAACACGGCAAACAACATGGCCGTGCACATTCACCGCTCTCTCAAGTCCAGAGTGGCCTTGGCTCTGATGGCCGCGTTCGTGGCACTTTTCGTGCTGATTGAAAACCATGTGGCTTTTCCAAAACTACAATTACCACTGGGCACAAACACCCGCAAGATGGCGGCCTCGTCACACCCAGTGACGTCACCCAATACGTCACATCCGCTGGGACCATCACTGACGTCACGTCAAGCGGCGTCAGACTCGTCGAGCCAGTGTCGTCGTAATGTTCTGCACAACATGCTGCGCGGAACGTGGGACCAACGAGAGATGACGGCGGACGAAGTGCAAAGAATGAGACTCTTCCACAAGCGAGTGAGTGGTGTTTATTCCTAATCCGGTGACTCACAAACCGTGAATAACTTGTTGTGTTGTTATCCTGGAATTAACGGTCACTGTCAAACGAAACGTCGAACGGAAATCGAAGTTGTGATGGTGTTCCGTTAGTTGCACGCAGTGTATTAATTAGAATGCTCTGTTCTGCTTCCCATGCTTCATAAGCAGCAACAACAACAACAACAACAACACACACACACACACACACACACACACACACACACACACACACACACACAAAGTCCATTTTTTTTTTACCTGGAACTCCCATGCTCTCTGCTCACCCTCCATCCCTCTCTCTCTCTCTCCCTCCTTCTCTCCCTCCTGTCTCTGTCTCTACACACACACACACACACACATACACACACACACACACACACAGAGATATATATATATATAGATATAGATAGATATATATATATATATATATATATATATGTATACACACACACACACACACACACACACACACACACACACACACACGTGTGCGTGCGTGCGCGTGTGTGTGTCTGTGCGTTCGTTCGTGCGTGCGCGTGCGCGCGCGTGCGTGTGTGTGTGTGCGTGCGCATGCGCACGTGTGTGTGTTTGTGCGTTTGCGCGTGCGTGTGCGTGCGTGTGTGTGTGTGTGTGTGTGTGTGTGTGTGTGTGTGTGTGTGTGTGTGTGTGTACCAGGTCAGAGAGAGAAGAGAAACACCACCTTCCCGTGGGCAGCCAACGCGCCGACAAACGCTGTGGGAACGTGATCGTTGGCACCAAGGGAAGCCAGTCGTTCTTCCGAGCCCTGTGTGATCCTGACGGACTCACGCCCTGCTGCCACAACTCCCTCTGTCAGAACAGAACGCGCCAGCAGTGCGCGTGCGCCAACTGCCAGGACATGCGCACTCCTCTCCACGCAGAGTACGCCACCTGGCGGCCATCGAACCCGTCGTGCCGGCCACGGCACTGGTCCGTGGGAGACATTTGTCGTCTGCTTGACAACTCCACCTTGCATTTCATCGGGGACTCACTGGTGCGGCACGTGTACACCGCCTTCCTGCTGGCGGCCAGGGGCAACTTCCAGACAGGAGCCATGAAACCCAATGTCAGTGACGGTAAGTTGCCCCAGTGCCGGGGGTGGTGGGTTCGCGGGGGGGGGGGGGGGGGGGGGGGGGGGGGGGGGGGGGGGGGGGGCTTGGAGACAGGAGCCAATGAAATTCAGTGTCAGTGACAGTAAGTTGCCCCAGTGGGGGGGGGGGTGGGGGATGGGGGGGTGGGGGCTTGGAGAAACAAACCGTCAAACCAGACATGATGATGGTAGGTCACCTCTTCCTCTTCAAGGTCCTCGAGGCCTACGTGAACACATCGCAGGCTTCAAAGGGTGCTGCAGGATCGCTCCCAGCTGGTTCATTCGGCTGTTGAGGGCAGTTCTTCTCTGAGCCCCTCTCATCTTCGGGTGTATCAGTTTCTTGTCTGCCATAGGGCCGACTTTGGGGAAAGGCCCGGTGATGGTGAGGAAAAGACCCAGTGGTCACAGGGAAAGTCCTGTTGACAGCAGGAAAGACTGTAACCCGGGATCCTCTTCAGAGGGTACATAAGACCTCGTGGCGAAAGCTTGGCCCTGTCTGGAGTTGTGCCGTCAGCACCTTTCAACGGAACAGCAACAAGCTGGATACACACGCAATTGCTTGACGGTGGCGTCTTTCGCCTGTGGGCTCTTCAGTCATGAAATATGGCCTGGTACACCCACGGGGACGCTCATGGGTTCTGTCGTGTCACATCCAATGGCCGTTACACAATGGCATCTGGCCAGGGGAGCAGTCATGTCCCTTGACGTCTAAATGGAATATCTTGGGCATGCCTGCGAACACAGCGCAGGTTTCCAAGGGTGGTGCAGGATTGCTGGTTCGGCTGTTGAGGACAGTACTTCTGTGAGTCCCAGCCGCACATTCGGCTGTATCTTTTCTTTTCAGACAGGGACCGTGAAACCGAATATTAGTGAAGGCAATTTTATCCTAGTACATTTGGTCTTCGAGACAGAAGCTGTGAAACCAAACATCAGTGATGGTGACTTACCTCTGTGTAGCTGGTCTTCGAGACATGGACCAGGAAAAGTGAACCTCAGTTACAACAGTGAATACTGGTCAGTGACAAATGTTACTGACCGCCAGCTACCCCTGTGTGGTTAATCTTCCCACCACCGATGCGCAAAAACACAGTGTTCCATACTCCGAATTTCTCCCCTAGCACAGACTCTGCCCTGACAAAGATTTCACACTGCAAGCAGCAAAAAATTTTTTTTTTCGCCAACTATGGATACCCCAGTACCGTCATTGATAATGCTGACATCCGCCATCGCTGACCCAAACTAATCGCTCTGCACTTCAGCCATCCCTAACATAACATCCATCAGATCAAAGTCAAAGTCCAGGCGTTTTGGCAACGACAGGGGAACAGCTCAGAGCGCACCACGCAGGAATCCTATCTCACTGCCACAGTGGGGACCCTCCGCCCACTTGGGGTCAACAGCCCAAAATGGCATGTACCTTCCCATCCCCATAGCGCTGGCCCACAGTACTGTCCCTAGACACAGCGCCACACAGCGGATCATTTACCTCATGGATATGTTAAGCTCTTCTCGCTTCTCTTCTTCCTCCGCTGTCTTCATTTTCTTTATCGATGTTTTCTTTACTTACTTATCTTTTCACCCCCTTTTCTTACTGTATAAATTTTCATTTACACACAAATCTTTCTACTTTTACAGATGTATTTTCCTTTCTTCCTTCCTTACTTCGTTACTTCAGTCCTTTCATTCTTTCTTTCTTTCTTTCTTTCACCCCCACCCCCCCCACCCCCCCCCCCCTCCCCACGTTCTGTTCTATATTAAATGTTATCTTAGCTCGTTACTTACTTATCAGTTTCTTTATTCCTACTTTCACCCACGCTACAGTTTGCATCACGATCAAAGAGACAGATGACGGTTAGTTCGTCGTTTGTTTCCATGTTATGAACGTTGCTTGTGTCGCTTCAGGAAGACCCAGTTGGTGGAAACACGTGTCTCAAAGTGAGATACAATACTGCGATTAGGACACTAGTAACAGAATGGTCAGTTCAGGAAGAAAAAAAAACACAGTTGGTCATTTTCATGGTATCATTAGAATAGCTGTTTGGTCTGGTTTACAAAGCTATTCCATTCCGACTGATTCTTAGAAACTGGAAATGAAATGAGGCAGGGAACAGTAAACAATAAACAGTAAACAAGTGGGGTAGTTTTTGCTCCCATAAGGAAATCTAACACAGAGTAACTTTTATTCAAGACTGGCACAGCCTTTTAAACTTGAATAAAGTCAGACAAATACAAAGACGACGAACAATCTAATAGTGGGGGGGAGAACAAGCGCAGGCCAACAACTAAAATTTTAATTGTCTTCATAGTAATGACTTGGCAAAACTTTGAACCCAAGGAGGGGGGAGGGGGGTAAAGAAAAACAGTTTTGTTTTCGTTTCACTGGTGCTCTGGCTTTCTGGTTCACCTGCACGGCAATCCGCCATGTCCTCCAGTGCCAGTCTCTGTGTCTCCGTCACTGGCTAGGTTGCATCACATCTGTGATACTGAGCAGGGCCTGGGTCTGGACCTTGACAAGCGCTCGTTGGTTCGTTTTTTCAGGGCTTGGTAATGCCATACAGCCGTGTTTTTGGAGATGGCCTGGCTCTTCCCTCAACATTTGTTCCCTAAAAGTTTCTCGCTCGCCTCTCAGGTAGACCTGCAGCATTGCTGAGCAATGGCCGGACGAGAACTGATGAAGGATATCCAATTAGCAGTGAAGCGGCTTTGAAAAAAAAAAAAGAGAAGAAAACCAAGGATGTACTGGTAAAACAGAAACTACGTTCAGTTATGATGCCAGCTGTCTGACTGGTCCTCGGTTTTCAACAAACGATCCTAGCAGTTTCAGTTTCACTTTCATCAAGGAGGTGTCACTGCACGCAGATGGGTCCATATACGCTACACCACATCTGCTAAGTTTAAAGATCACACTGTCTGTAAGATTTTCAGCTGGTGTATAAACTAATTGATGACAAAGATGAAAGGATTTCAGACGAGAGACTCATGGTGACAGCTTAGCAAATGCCTGGCCTGTGCATGACCCCCCAACACGCTCGTCAGAGCTTGGGTACCTAGCTGACATTATCTGCGCCACTAACCACGGGCACTGACGTACAGTTTACTGTTAAATACAGTGAAGACTACCTTAACGTACAGTGTATGAACTCTGCCTTTCAGACAAACTGACAAAGGGAAGAGTTTCAGTCCTCCATCATTGCGTCCTGTAGGATGATGTAGGAATGTGATGTAGACTAATGTTGGATGATGCAGGAATGTTGTGTATACTAATATTCCCCACCTGGGAGTACAGGAATCTTGACGACTGCTTGCAAAAGCGGGGCAATGATCTTCAGCTGTGTATGAGTGTAATTCAGTTATTTGAACAATGCGTCGCAGAAAGGCATTCATAGTGCCTATGATGTCTGCTTCATGTGATTTTCATCATGAAAGCAGTGTATAAACTTGCACGTATGTTGAAGGTGAACCATCCTGGATTCTATACTCAGCACAGCGTTTGTGGTGTCCTGCACACTTACGTTCATGCCACAACATGATCGTCAGGATACATTTCGCACCCACTGACGTTCATCTGCATTACGGAACACACGTTACGTTTCTTTCTCAGCATGGTCTTCTGAATATATTTAACATTGACTGACGTCCATCTTCATTGCGGTCACACATCTGGCACTAACTGACGTTCATCTGCATCACGACCACACATCTGGCACTAACTGACGTCCATCTGCATCACGGCCACACATCTGGTACTTACTGACGTCCATCTGCATCAGGGTCACATATCTGGCACTAACTGACGTCCATCCGCATTACGGCCATACATTTCGCACTGACTGACGTTCATCTGCATTATGACCATACACATTTCGCATTAACTGACGTCCATGTGCATTACGGCCATCCATATTTGGCACTAACTGACGTTCATCTGCATTACAGCCATCCATATTTCGCACTAACTGACGTCCATCTGCATTGCGGAACGCACCTTCCATTCCCCTCACAAGATGATCTTCTGGATGCGTTTCGTGCCAACTAACTAGCGTTCCTCTCCATTACAGAACTCCGCTCAGAATGTTCCGGTCTGAACATGTTCTCGGAGAAAGTGTGCCGCCGCCAGCTGGACCGGAAGACCAGCGTGTGCAACGGCTCCGTGCTCCTGGAACTCTTTGAGCCGTGCCACGTCCGGCACGTCGGCACCATCCACCAGGCCGTCCTGGACCTGGGCAACCGGACGCGCTCCTTCGTCTTCATGGAGGTGGGCCTGCACGACGGGCTCAACTTCCCGCTGGTGCAGACTCGCGTGCTCCAGCCCCTTCTGCAGACGATGAGGTCCCGACGCCTGACCTGGCCTCGCCTCCTCTGGGCCGGGGTTCACCAGTTCGGCCTCATGAAATCCCCGCACATCAGGGAGAACAACGCCGCCGTCAGCGCGTTCAACCTGAAGACGAAAGCCTTCCTGGACACGTACGACGTGCCGGTCTTCGACACCTTCAACCTGACCGGCAACGTGATGAGTTTTGACGGGACCCATTTCGGGTACGGCGTGAACGCCGTGAAGGTGAACCTCCTGCTGCACTACATCCAGGAGTTGCAGAGTCTAGGCAAGTGGTGATGGTGTCGCTCTGGTGACTCAGAAAAAAAACTGTTCAGTCTGTGAGTCGACCAGTCCGTGGTGGAAACTTCACGCCCGAGGTGTCCGTCGTTTCGGTGACGTGCCATATTTCATGTTCTTTCTCTACACTGCGCACACTCTACGCTCGCATATCTATCTATCTATCTATCTATCTATCTATCTATCTATCTATCTATCTATCTATGCCCGCGCGCGTGTATGTGTATGTATGTGTGTGTGTGTGTGTGTGTGTGTGTGTGTGTGTGGAGAGAGAGAGAGAGACAGAGACAGAGAGAGACAGACAGAGACAGAGAGAGACAGGGACAGACAGGGACAGAGACAGAGAGAGAGAGACAGAAAGAGACAGAGAGTATACACAGAGAGAGCGCGCGCGCGCGCGCGCGCGTGTGTGTGTGTGTGTGTGTGTGTGTGTGTGTGTGTGTTGGGGGGGGGGTAATCTTTTTGTGCAACTTCAGTGGCATTACCCAAACACCGCTCACTCCGCCGGGTACCGGGACACCGGCAATCTACAGGAAGCAGTCAATGTGATACCGGCAATCTACAGGAAGCAGTTCAATGTGATACCGGCAATCTACAGGAAGCAGTCAATGTCATACCGGCAATCTACAGGAAGCAGTCAATGTGATACCGGCAATCTACAGGAAGCAGTCAATGTGATACCGGCAATCTACAGGAAGCAGTCAATGTGATACCGGCAATCTACAGGAAGCAGTCAATGTCATACCGGCAATCTACAGGAAGCAGTCAATGTCATACCGGCAATCTACAGGAAGCAGTCAATGTGATACCGGCAATCTACAGGAAGCAGTCAATGTGACACCGGCAATCTACAGGAAGCAGTCAATGTGATACCGGCAATCTACAGGAAGCAGTCAATGTGACACCGGCAATCTACAGGAAGCAGTCAATGTCATACCGGCAATCTACAGGGAGCAGTCAATGTCATACCGGCAATCTACAGGGAGCAGTCAATGTGAAGTCGGCTTGAGGCAACCCACCAGAGGACACACTGCACTTCTGCCGAATCACTTCCGATTTTGATAAATTGGCGCTTGATGCAAAGCTTCTGGGCTTACTCATGTACTCATATTGGTATACTGACGCTTTTGTTCATCAGTATTAACTACTTTCACGTAACAATCCCTGGTTTCCCCCCCCCCCCCCCCCCCCCCAACAACATAATCTCACGAGTCGGCCTCGTTTCTTACTAGGCTATCTTTACAACGGAAAAAGGAGCCTACGAGGAAGACACGAAGGGGGGGTACAGAAGCCAGACATTCATTCTCTCTCTCTCTCTCTCGCTTCTCTCTCTTCTCTCTCTCTCTCTCTCTCTCTCTCTCTCTCTCTCTCTCTCTCTCTCTCTCTCTCTCTCTCTAAGCGCGATAAAGACAGGGTAAAGGGAAGCGCGCTGTTCGCCCTGCAGCTAATGCAACGCATCGAATAAGTTGGGGGGATGGAGATCGTGAAGGCAACACAATTGCGAAATAGTGTAAGTACAAAGCCAGAGAGAGAGACAGACAGACAGACAGACAGACAGACAGACTGACAGAGACAGAGAGAGATACAGATACAGATCGACATGGGAGAGAGAGAGAGAGAGAGAGAGAGAGAGAGAGAGAGAGAGAGAGAGAGAACTTGGATGTTTAATTCATGTAAAGGCCATTGCCCCTTATGAAGGGGGATATGGAGACCATAACAACAATACATAAATTATACAGAACACTAGAAAAACTGGATGGATTACTCTCTCA
>JADBJO010003719.1:137500-145000 GCA_016801955.1 Conus betulinus
TCTTTCTTTCCGTCTTTCTTCTTCTTCTCTCTGTGTGTGTGTGTGTGTGTGTGTGTGTGTGTGTGTGTGTGTGTGTGTGTGTGTGTGTGTGTGTGTGTGTGTGTGTGTGTGCGCGCGCGCGCACGCGCGCGTGCGTGCGTGCGTACGCGCACGCATGTCAATTCATAACTTTGCCATACAAATAAAGTGCCATCATTTTCTTTACTGTTTTAACGAAATACCATGTCACCGCTGGAGTACGAAACTGTGGAGATTTATGTACGGATATCTGAGACTGTGATTCATTTTGTGCAGATTGTGAATGTCTTTAAAGTAGTGATGAGTGTGGTTATTTCTTGACACGCATCGTGTTTTACGTCGTGTGGAATTAAAAACGTGCACTACGGGAGTCGTGTGCGCAGAAGTAATGATGTTTATATTGTACAAAAGGCTACGTTGTGATTCCCTGTTCTCTGCTGACAAGATTCTGTTCACGTTTTGTTTTGGTTGCTGACTTTGTTGTGTATTGCACATCGCTGTTGTGGGTCATAGTTTCCGATCTGTAGTTTTTCTCGTGTGGGTTGATTCGTGCCTTTGACCAGTTCTGTTCAGTTCAGTGGTTTCGTTTTATGTCTCTCTACCACAGATGATAACCACATGGAATGCAATTGGTCCTGCTCGATGTTATTTGGGTACTGTTCTGTTTAAAATGTATCCTGTCATACAGTGAAGCCCGCGGCCCTTTTATCAGAAATGTGGGAACAATTGTCACCGTTTGTTTGTTGTTTTGTTTTGTTTTTGCTTTTGATTGTGTGTGATTCCCTTTCCATCCGTGCCGTGGTTGGGTGGGGGAGGGGGATAGGTGGGGGTTAGATTAGATTGTAAACCCATCTCTTGGGAATTCTAAGCTAATTATTTTCCCAGTTGTGCCACTCTCTTAGACTCTGATTTTCTTTCTTTCTTCCTTTTTTTTTTTTTTTTTTTTTCAATTTTTTCTTTGCTGTCGTCTTCAGTTTTTATTTTAAACTCTAGTGGCTCATTCAGCTGCCATTGTCGTAGAAAGCGTTCACATTCTTTCTCAATCTTTGATTAGTTAAGCATGTGCAGGCCTAAACGATGAATTCTTGAATTCAGCGCAATATTATACACTTGTCCTAGCACAAAAAATACTAACCAGTTCGCGTGAAATGGACTGGGGTACCTGTTTATTGTATAAGAATAATAAAATTCAGCAATAAGCAATAAAAACGTTTTCCATGAACCGGGAGAAAAAAATCCTTCATTGAATTTTTTCATTGAACGAAGAAGATGAAGTCATACTCAAAGAATATTCAAGATTTGAAAAAAAAAATGTTCAGCCATGCATTTTTTTCCCCTAGTTATTATTGGCTTAGCATAAAACTACATGCATTTCTCTTAAAAATGATAAATTACAGTCTGTGCTTATGGCACTGTATTTGTAGCCTGTTCATTCGAGAACTAGACCTACGTAACTGACATTAACTTTAGGGAAGTCGCTAAAACACATGAAAGGGTAAGAGTTCACTTTGTATAGTCAAAACGAATTACGGGCCAGTTGTTTCAAAAACACGGTTAATGCGTTAATGCCGGGTGCTTGCTGAAATATTCATCCAAGCATACATTTAGGTTCCAACTATACTTCTGTCTTTGCTCAAGTGTATATTTATTTAGTGGTAGAACCGAGAGGCTCACCTAGATTCTTGTTTCATGTGAAGACCATGCCTTTGGTTTTCTATGGATCGATCGAGGGCTGTGCGACTTCGAAGACGCTGTAATTCTGAAACGACGTTCGCGTTCGTATGTTGTTGTGATGCTGATTTGATGTCAGAAAAAAGAGTTTGCGAATGGTGAGATTTCATACTTTACCTCAGAACATGGAATTATTCAAATAAGAGAGAGAGAGAGAGAGAGAGAGAGAGAGAGAGAGAGGAGGCAATTCACATTCTGTTCTTGTGACGTTGTGGGCCCGTGTTGTCATCTTGCGTGGCATGCGAAATGATGTATGATGCCTCGTGACGTCTTTTTTCTTTGTTTTTCTTTTCCCCTTTTTTTTTTTTTTTTTTTTTTTTTTTTTTTTTTTCACGCTTCGGTTAACACGGTATGACTCCGCTGTCAGCAAGAAATAAATGGCGTCGCTATAGACGGAAGAGAAAAACACAGAGGTGAAAACAAAACAACAAAAATAAATAAAAAAATAATAAACGTGTCAGCTGGGTTTGTTGTGTCTTATTGTGGAAATTTTCTCTCTCTCTCTCTCGCTCCTCTCCCCCCCCACCCCTCTGTGTGTGTGTGTGTGTGTGTGTGTGTTTGCGTGTGTGTGTGTAGATATGTCCGTCTATCTGTCATTCTGTCTGCCCGCCTGTCTGTCTGTCTCTCTCAATGCTTGTGTATGTGCATGCGTGCGAGCGTGCGTGCATACGTGTGTGTGTGTGTGTGTGTGTGTGTGTGTGTATGCGTGTGCGCGTGCGTGCATGCGTGCGTGTATGTGAGAGAGAGAGAGAGGCTTCAGGCGGAGCTGTATGTTATTGTACAGACTAGGTAAGAAAAAGCAAGGCAAGACAACTAAATAAGAAACAAAGCAGGTAAATTATCTCCCATGGCGACAAAAGGACACTCCCGTTACTCCGAATAAACACTGCTTGCACTTTCCATCTGGCCTCGCACAGATGTAGACACAAGGTACACAAAGCGAAAATGTGTTGTCCAGGTTTGATGTGTATTTTTCAACCCACCATATGAGTTTTACACACACACACACACACACACACACACACACACACACACACACACAAAAGCACACTTGTGTGTTCGCATATACGCATACATGCACATACAAGTGTAGATCAGAGAGAGAGAACTGAGGTCAAATAATTATGATGAGTCTTAACAATTGGCTAGTCAGTGGTTTTATTTTCTAGCAGCCAGTAAACAACAATAACAACAACAACATTACTGAAAACAGCACACATTAGATCTGTTTTACAAGAAGTGAATGGAGTATGGGGTGAAAAAGCTTACTATCCAACAAGAATTGTCCAATCTGTCTGTAAAAAATATCATTCAACCACACTTTGTCCAACCTGTAAACTTTGTTGTTTCTATCATTTCTTCAATTTCAACATCATTGTATAAAGTAAAATCTTCATGATGATTAACGTATTTTGGGAAAAAAACACCAAACAAACAGACAAAATATGTCACAGCCAGATTAGCCAAAGAAGACTCAGCCCCCCCACCCCCACATCTTAAAAAAATACAGGCAAAGGTATGCCTTGCGCATGAACTGCTATCCATTCACACTTGTAAAGAAGAAGTATGTCTCTGCATAGTTGTCATATCTTTGATTTTATAAGTTTCCCACTCTCTCGCTCTCCCTCTTTCTCACTAATGAAGTCAGCATCATGCTGTTGTCCACATGGACAAGCAAGTGAAAGTGCAAGGAAAAGCAAATAAGCATTCCTACACACTAAACTTGTCCCAATATCAGGATGTCGTTCACCTAGAGACATAAAAATAACATGACACGCTACTCTGTTTCTTTACTGTGAACAGAGCTAAACCCTTTTCTACAACACTGGCACGCTCTGATGAGAACCATAATACATTCAGTACACATGAGTGGGTGTGGGAACATGCAATACAAACGACAAAAAAAAAAAAAGACCTGAAAAATTTTTGATCCAGTTGTTAACCAATGGAAAATAACATTCTGATTTCATCACACACACACACACACACACACACAGAGTGTCTAACACACACTTCTTCTTTAATTTGTGAGGTAAACCTGAGAAATTATCAAATCATTACACTTAACATTGCACACCATCAAAAAACAACAAAGAAACACCACATAATGATCATTCACTTTATCAGAATTAAACAATGTCTCAAATCTTACTGTACAACATTTAATGACAATTCTGTCCAAAGTAACTAAGATCTCAAACACACAACGACAGACTTCTACAGGCTTTTACCATTACAGCTAAGCCAACCACATGGGGTCTCTTCAGGATAGTCAACGTAAAGGGGAGGGTGGGGGAGTCCCATCTTGTAACGGTAACAAAGAACAACAATTGAACAGGAGAGATGTCAAACAATAACATGGCAGAGAAACGCTGGACATCTTTAAGGCAGACAGAGCGAGAATGGGTTGAGACAGCTGGTTGTTTCCACTTAAGTCATTGCTCCCAAATTTGAAAAAAAATAACAAAATTAAAAAAAAAAAAAAGGTAAATGTATCAGCCACACATAACAAAGGTCATATATGGAAACAGACAGAACAAAATGGACAGCTAATGCCCAATCTCCACAGTGATACGTTTTTCCTACCTAGTCACCCGTTTACAGCCACAATAAGAATGAAATCTGTCCTGAACTGTGACCACAGAAAAAAATATAAAATAGTTATTAGAACAAAGACGGGGGAGAATGAGCTTCAAAAGTAGAAAAAACAGTAGATGATACAACGAGCATGCACGTGCGCGCGCACACACACACACACACACACACACACACACACACGCACACACACACACACACGCGCACACACACAGATACACACACCACACAAGCGCACACACACACACACACAAATAGCAGAGTTAAAGAGAGTGACAAAGAAAGAAGTTACTATCACTGAACTTCAAAATCGTCAGTACAATTTGCTTCAAAAGAATGAACCCCTCAAACAGGAGATAACACAAAACAGTGAACACCTCGGACAAGACTTTCACTGCACAACGGTGTAAAACGGAAAAACCTGAATAAAAAAAAAAAAAAATTAACACACTCTTTCGGACTAGCTTGAGATAGCTAAAGACAAAAAAAAAAATTAATAGCTCCTTTTGTGCTTTTTCTTTAATAAAGACAAATCAGAAGTGTTCAATACATTATATGGCACACTAGACTACTGAAGTAATGTGTATTGTCTTTATTGCACTGCTACACATGACATTCATTCAGTAGTCTTTCTTACTTCATATTTTCAGGTGAAATTCAGGCTCCATTTCATCCTTAACTGGCATGTCCGCAAGTCCAAGAACACAATGCAGTTACATTTCACTAAAACATTGGGCAAAATGAGCGATTCATAGTGATGAACTCAAAAGGAGTGTACACAAATCTCAGCTGCTCTAAATATACACCGGCAGAAATGAGAGAGAGAGAGAGAGAGAGAGAGAGAGAGAGAGAGAGAGAGAGAGAGAGAGAGAGAGAGAGAGAGAGAAAGAGACAGAGAGAGAGAAAGAGAGAGAGAGAGATAGAGAGAGAAGCAGATGTAGGAAAACAAGGTGAGGGCTAGGGGGGTGGGAAATGGGGTGGGGCTTGGGGGGGGTGGGGGGTGGGAGGGGGGGAGTGACAGGGTGTGTGGGGGGTGTGTATGTGTGTGTGTGTGTGTGTGTGTGGGGGGGGGGGGTGGCAGGGATAGATATGTAGCAAGAGAGCGACAATTTGACAAGAGAAGAAGAGCAATAACCATACACAGCACACACAGATAGACACACAGTTAGCAAGAGAGATCACTATGAGACGCAGAAAACGAAGAAGAGCACAATCACACACACCACATAGAAGCATTAAAAAAAAAAAAAGAATCATTTTGTGCTGAAAATACATGAACACAATGTATCAGAAAGCAGGACAATTCTTTTTTTTTTTTTTCCTAAAAATCAATTGCAATTTGTAGATCAGGTTTCCTTTCTTTCCTTTTTTTTTGTTTTTTCTTGTTTTAAACGTTGGTGATATTGTATCTTTTGAGGACAGTCTTTAGAAGAACACTGCAGACATGCTACAACAATAAACAACTATGACAAATAATTTCTTTCAGAGCATCTTTTTTTCTCTCTCTCTCTTTCTCTTTCTCTCTCTTTTTTTTTCTTTTCTTTTTATGGAATTCACTGGCCACAATTTGCCTATAAGAGCTACCATTGTGGATTTTGCCAACAGCTGTTTTCTAGATCTGTAACACATGTCCTGGCTAGCTAAATAGAAAATGATAATATTAATAACAATAATGATAATAATAATAAGAAGAAGAACAATAATAATAATAGTAATTTTTAAAAAATAATAAAAAACGATAGTAATCATAACGATAATAATAAAACATTTTTTTCTAGAATGCAATTTTCAGAATGCAATGTATTGCTCTTCAAAGAATTATGATGCTTTGGCAACAGATCCACAAGAAGCGTTCCTGAAACGGCTGTCTACAAACGTTTCAGATCCGAGCTTTCTCTGTTTTTCTTCCCTTGTCACTCCTTACACCTTCAACGTTTTAAGCCCTTTTCTGACCCTCAGTGTGTAACACAGTGAATCTAAGCAATCAGCCTGTTCCAGTCTTGTGTGTGTGTCTGCATACCTGCCGCTATGTGTGTGTGTGTGTGTGTGTGTGTGTGTGTGTATTTACATATAAGCGTGTGTGTGTGTGTGTGTGTGTGTGTGCGTGTGAAAAACATTAACATTTTCCCCGACAGTTACACATGCGTGCTAGCAGAATGGTATGTGGCAGAATAGTTCACAGACATGAGACTTTCCCAGCCTCCTCCCACATCAAGGTATAAACATTGTCAGCTACATTGTCAAAACAACATTGACACCCTGTCTCACGTACTTCAAAACATACGATCAATAGCAACCATTACTCTGATAAAAGATATGTGAAACCCTACTTTGTGCCAAGACTGCAACAAAAATGAAGACACATTCTACAAAGATCACATAATTAAATGCATTGTCAGCTGACCACACAAATGTAGGTATAAATCAATATAAAATTTATCACAGAAATATGACAGACTACATGACCACATAGTCAAATTACCTAATATAAATTAGTACGATTTGATCAACTTGTCTTTTCCCCACCCCTCTATCCCTCAAAAAAAAATTTTTTGGTACAGTCTTGCTTTTCAAGAATGTTGTTGAATATTACACTATTATTTTCATGTAACTAAATCATTAACTTAAGGCTTAATCAACTTTGCGATCCACAATCTTCTCCACACAGACTGTTGTGATGCGACAATCAACAAATCGCTCTGAACGGAGTTGAAACGATCTTTTCACAAAGGAGAGAAGTACATTTTCTCATACCCTACAACGTACTGCTGAGTGGTGCCTGACCGAGGCAGAGCCATAGGTCCGCTGAGCTCGTGGCTGTTTTGAAAATGCTGTGAAACTGATTTAACTCTTTCATGCCTACAACCCGGTTTTCTGGTTTGCAGAAATCCTACCTTCCTTCCTGCAGCCGGGAATACCGGGCAGCACAAAACCCCTCCTTTCCTTCCTGCAGCCTGGAAAATCAGTTCTCGCGGTAAGTGCTTTGACTTCGCGCGAGACGCGTCATCGGTACACATCATGACCAGGTTGCTCATGCGGCAGTGTTTTTGAATGGAATGGATGCCAGACGGCCCCTACAGCATGGGAAAGTGGTCACCACTCTATTCTGGCCGGTTTGCTAATGCATATGTGGCAGTTCTCACTTACACTTTTTTT
>JADBJO010003719.1:152500-162500 GCA_016801955.1 Conus betulinus
ATTTTTGGTACTCTAGCAGATAATACTAATATTGTTAGACCCAGCATAAACTTCTACATGGGAGACAGCAGCCACCATCTTGTATGCCTGCACTGCCAACAAGATGTTACAAAAGAAAAAGAGTCTGGCAAAAGATGTATGAACAAGTGGGTCTGGTCTGGCTGAAAAGAAGGCAATACACACTTAATGCAAGATTTTCCTCACATTAACAGCACAATATGGACAACCGGCACTGGGGATGCAACTGAAAAAGTCTGGATGCAGCTGTGGCTGGGAAAACCCGAACAAGCAATTTTGAAACTGCCACGTAATATAAGTTAGAAATTTAAAGCATAAAAAACCAAAGAACAGTCACTGGCACTCACTCTGGCCATTCTGAGGAAGGCAGCGTCTATATTGGTGTTGTCTTTGGCGCTGGTTTCCAGAAAGTCCATGCGATGATGTCTGGCCAGATTCAGGCCTTCTTCCTTCCTCACTGCACGGAGATCTTCAATGTCACTTTTGTTGCCTGTGGGGAAAAAAGAACACTCCAGTTGAGGGTTCAACATCACTGGGATGGTGGACTGAACTCTGTGTGTGTGCGTGTGTGTGTGTGTGTGTGTGTGTGTGTGTGTGTGTGTGTGTGTGTGTGTGTGTGTGTGTGTGTGTGTGTGTGTGTGTGTGTGGTGTGTGTGTGTGTGTGTGTGTGTGTGTGTGTGTGTGTGTGTGTGTGTGTGTGTGTATGTCTGTGTGCATGCATGTGTGTGTGTGTGTGTGTGTGTGTGTGTGTGTGTGTGTGTGTGTGTGTGTGTGTGTGTGTGTGACAACATGTATACCATCCTCCAAGGAAAATGAGTCTATTTCTGAACAAAAATCCTGAACTGAAATGTATCCAAACTTAAACTCATTTTTAATGTTGACTAGCTGACAACACATAGTCAAGTCAAGGCTGATCCTACACCAAAAAACAAACAAATGCCAAAAAAAAAAAACTTTTGTGTCTATTGCAAAGAAAAAAAGGGCTGTTTTACCTGAAAAAAAAAAAAACCTTATATACATAACTCATTAACAACACCATTGAACAATTCAGATACTAAAACAGGTAAACTTTGAAGCTGGAAAAACTGAAGATAAGGAGAAAGATAATGTTGCTTATAGCCCAGCAAACCACAAAGGTCCAGATCAGGGCTGTCAACTCATCAAAAAAAAAAAAAGCAACAAGCAAACAAACAAAACTGAAGATCAATATTTGGATACATACATCATTAACACAGGTATAACTCTAAAGACACATAAAGACAGATTAATAAACTCTCAAGACAGATAAGTTCTTAAAACAGATGTGAAGACAGATAAACTCTTTAAAAACAGATAGAATCTTTAACAGCTAAATCCAAACAGAGCTGGAATTGCAAGACACTGTGTGTAGTGTACAGCCTCCAGACTATTCAAAGTTGTAAACCTGCGACTGAAAATGACTGTGCAGAAAAGCCATCACCACCACAAAACCACCACCATGGTACCGAATGTGCTGCGGCAGTTCATGCCTGTGACAGCGCTGAAACCATGCTGCCTAGTGCTTAAAGAGAGCAGCCTAGAAACGCTGTTTCACAAGCCAGTCTAGAAAGAAACTCAAGGGATATCGGGACATTACTGGACAGAGAAACAGGTACACGGGGTAAGCAGGAGAAACCTTGGAAGAACAACAGATCTAGACAAAGAGAGAGCCAGAACAGCCGAAATGTCTTTGGGCAGAATGTCCAAGTGGGGACATCTGCAATTCACCACTGGAAAAAATACCCAGAATCTGTCTGACATTTAACAGAAAGTATGGGACAGACTCAGGCCACAATAAGGATGGGGCTCACAAAAAAGGAGGGAACAGAATCTATCATTTCATATATGAAGGGGCGGAATCTGTCTGCCACCCAGTTCATGAAAAAGAAGGGACAGAGTGTCTTTATCCGTTGATGAACTCAATAATGAACCAACGGCATGACATATTTTTCTAGATATTTTAGACAAAAAAGTGTATCAAAACCATCCATCACATTAGGTTTTCAGATTGAAGCAATGGCGCTGCTAACATGAGCTCTCTTGTGTATGTTTATTTTCAACTAAATTTCCCCTGTTCATTTGCACATTTGCCAGCATTGAACTGACTTTGCCAGGTCCTCCCTCCTCTTCCAACTATGATCCCCATCCTTTCCCCTCCTGCTGTCCCCGATCAAGCCATCACCATATTTCTCCACTTGTCTCCTTCCGTCTGCCTACCATGTGTACAGACTCTCCATGCCCCCCCCCCCCCCCCCCCCCCTTCCCCCCCTACACACACACACTTCCCCCACCATCCTCCACCTCCACACGTTCACACTCAGCCCTCTCTCAGTTACACATGTGGTGAGTCGTATGCCTGCGAGCATGCTCGGCAAGCAGACCAACCCTTATCACTTTCCTTGCAAGAACTGCTTCATGACAGTTCTGCCTGTGGGACTAGCCAGTAAAACTGTACACCTCAGAGTTCAGCCTTCACCCCAAGGTAATGTGTCACTATCATTTCACACTAGCACCGTCATCCGTGATAAACCCACTGTTTGAAGTCAACTAATAAGGCTGATTACACTAATCTGTAAAGTGTTCAAGCTCATATAGTTCACTTCTGATCTACAGTGGGTACACCAGATCACATGAAATTCATTGCAGACTGATGCTAGCAGTCATTTGAATGTCATGCTGTTTCAAATCTACTCGTCCTTAAAGCCTCCTAAAACTTTGCATGCAATTTTGCATGTATTTACATATACAGTAGAATCCGGTTATAAGAAACTCCGTTATAAGAAAACTCGGCTATAAGAAATCAAATGGTTTTCCCCTGCTGAGAGGATTCTTTAACATTACTTAAAATATCTCAGATGTAAGAAACTCGCTTGTAAGAAAGGTTTAGCTGACCCTGGCGAAACTTTTCCTCGGATGTAAGAAAGTCTCGGCTGTCGAAAGATTTTCTTGGTGGGCCTACACATACCTATAAAAAAAAAACTAAAAAAAAAAAATTTAAAAAAAACAGTTCCACGATGCAAGTCACAGGAATTGGCGGGACAGGATGTGGGCCCTTTCATGTCGCCTAAGAGATGGGAATCCGGGTGTAAGCTAGATGCAAGGCAAGGCTTTGTACAATGTAAGGTGAAGATGGCTGACAAACACAAAAGGCAAGCAATTCGCTGAAATGAAAAATCGAAATTTTGGATGCTGTGGAGAAAAACCCGAAAAAGAAAAAGACGTTAATTGCTGAAGAATTTCAGATTCCTCTTGCTACTCTGTGCAACATTGTAAAACAAAAGGACAAATACAAAAATCAGTTCTTGGGCAGTACAACTGACCCGCAGCTACAGCAAAGAAATAGGAAGGCGAAACATGAGGACATTGACAATCAACTTCTGCAATGCTTTGTCCAAGCGAAGTATGTTATGTTATGTTATCATCTCCACCCCCTCTGCCTTCTGTCTGTCTGTCTGTCTGTGTCTCTCTCTCTCTCTCTCACACACACACACACACACACACACACACACACACACACACACTCTTTCTCCCCCTCTGTCCATCACTCCCTCCCTCCCCCCCCCCCCCCCCCCTCTCTCTCTGTCTTTCTCACACACACACTCTTTCTCCCCCCTCTCCATTACTCCCTCACTCTCTCTCTCTCTGTGTCTTTGTTTCTCGTGTATGTGCACGTATGTGAGAAGCTTGATAAATAATCAAGGAATCACGTGCTATGTTCATATTCATTCGTTCATTACACATTTGACGAGCATCAATATGTAATAGCCTACAACTTATGAGTACCTGTTAACTTCAATTCAGAATATCGGTGAGCGCTGTTAAATACTGCTTGTAAATACTTAAGTGGGTGCGTGTGCGCGCGTGTACACACACACACACACACACACACACACACACACACACACACACCACACACACACACACACTGTCTCTCTCTCTCTCTCTCTCTCTCTCAAACTTCAAGCTTTCATGTTCTGTTCCGATGACAAATTATAAAACGGTTCCTACCTGCATTTCAAGGCGATTCTCTACACAAGGCTTGAAATAAATCTTTTGTAGTGTGTGATATAGTATTGTCTCTGATGCAATTCCCAGATACAACACATGGTAACATATTTATATGCATTCTCGTTAAACTTAAGAATATATGCATGTACTTGCATGTTTTGTAAGCGCACACACACACACGCACACACACACACACCATCATGGATGTCCGTCGCAAAGCGATAATGACGTCAGTGGCGCCTTTGGTGTGTTATGGTTTATGTTTAAAACACTTTTTGGACTGAGGACTCGTCTGAGAATAAGTGATTCATTTATTTATAGGTGCATTTGTTAATATTAAGAAATTTCCTTACGATTATGTTGACTTAACTATCTACCGTTGCGTTCTAAATCTCTCTCTCTCTCTCTCTCTCTCACACATCATACACACACGAAAATGTTGATCCCTCTTTCTCTATGTCATGACGGCCAATGGGCTCCAAGAATAAATCTATGCTCTCTGCTCTGTCGCATTTTTGCTCGTCTATCGTGTTTATGCGTTTGTGTATGTGCGTGTGTGTGTGTGTGTGTGTGTGTGTGTGTGTGTGTGTGTGTGTGTGTGTGTGTGTGTGTGTGTGTGTGTGTGTGTGTGTGTGTGTGAGAGAGAGAGAGAGAGAGAGAGAGAGAGAGAGAGAGAGAGAGAGAGAGAGAGAAAGTGATAAGAAAAAAGAGAACACACTAGAAGTTTTTATGTCACAGGCCAAAGTTTACTTGCGAAATCAAACCAAAGAGCCTTCTCTCTCTCTCTCTCTCCTCTGTGTCTCTCTCTCTTTCTTTGTCTCTCTCCGTGTCTCTGTGTATGTGTGTCTCAATCTCTGTCTGTTTGCCTGTCTGTCTGTCTCTCTCTCTCTCTCTCTCTCTCTCTCTCTCTCTTTCTAACACTGACGTACACACACTAACAATTACAGAAACGTGCAGAGAAAAAGACAACCAAAGCAAAAACAAACAAAAACTCGGATATTAGAAGCAGTGTAAAAAAAAAAATTCTTTTAGAACTCTCGATTATAAGAAACCTCGGCTGTAAGAAAACTTGGTTATAAGAAACAAACAAAAAATTCCCCTCAACTTTCTTATAACTGGATTCTACTGTACAATTAAACGGGCTCACAGTGAAGTGTAAAAAACACTGACTGTGCTCCATGAAATGTTGGTGGGAAGACCAACTCTGAAACTAGGCACTTTCAGCACCACTTTGACCACCGATTACAAGCAAAGTCTTCAGAAGAAGGTCTACAAACTCGCAACACAAATATACAACAGCCCAACAGCAACAACATCAACATTTCACACATGCACACACACACACACATGCTCACCCCTTTTGCCTTTGTTCAAGGAATGAACTAGTGAAATGTGTGATTTCCCTTAAAAAAAAAAAAAAAAAAATTTTAAAGTCTACCAACTTCAGACCTAGGATATAGAATACTTTCTAAGTTGCTAGATTTTTTAAAACACATGAAAATAAAAGAAAATCATATCTTGTACTGTTGGAGGGCAAATTGTAAAAGGTTTCATGCAGATGATGCTACAACAAATAAAAACAAGATCTGATAAGTGTTGTTTTCGATTCAGCATTGTAACTGGAAAGGGGAGAGAAGAAGGACCAGGATGCAGACCATCTGTGAAATGAGTAACAGAATTCTGACTCTTTTTTGTGGAGATGTTTAGAATAAAAAGGCTCCTGATCATTGATTTGTTCTCTTGCTGAAATTCTTACATTCATGTTATAACTAGCGACCATTGGAGGTCTGTCCTCATCCAACCTCTGCTTCAGGGATACAAGGGGCTTGCATGCAGACTTCATTCCAGCTTGCTCTCACCTATAAGCAGCTGCACCACATTGTTGCCAGTGTATCTTTTCACGTCTTCTAGCCAGCCAGGAACGCTTTCAAAACTTGGACGCTGGGTGATGTCATAAGCAATGATGACACCGTTAGCACTGCGGTAGTAGCTCTGGGTGATGGTGCGAAACCTTTCCTGGCCTGCCGTATCCCAGACCTGTAGCTGCCAAAGAAACAAGATTAACTTGCTCCGTAAGCTGCTCTTCGTGCAACCTCTCTCTTTCATTCTTTTTTCTCTCTCTCTCTCTCTCACTCTCTCTCTCCCTCTCTTTCTCAACATTACATTGAGACACATACATATTTCCATATACATACATGTACACATTTATGCAAACACACACACACACACACACACACACACACACACACACACACACAGAGTCAAAGAGCTGTGATGCAACAGCGCGTCAGATGCATTGATTCCTTGAAGCCAAATCACATTCTTATCCATCCCACCCTGTTTTCCCCAACCCTTCCTGCCTTTGCACTATAGTACATGGCAAACAGGATGAAATGAAAGCTGTGACAGCAACATCATCTCTACTTATAAATACACTGAGAGTTAAACTCAAAACATCAGTGCAACATTGAGTTTAGATAATCTACAGTCACCCATCAGATTTTCAGATCTGCAACAATCACCAACAACTATTGTCCCTGTATTTTTCACTCCCCAGTAAAACACCCTCCACCCCTAACTATTGATCATTGCTACCCAGTGACAACAAAAACAGCTTCAAAAACATTGCTTTATTTCATATTCAGACAAGCAAAAGAGCAATTGGGGGTACATGTGGATTAGTATTCTTTTTCATTTGTAAAGCATCACAATTATCTGGGTGATTTTATTGGTACCGTTTGGGACTTTGGGAGAAAAAAAATCTCTCCCCTATCATTGTGCCGTCTCTCTTCCAGCTCAGTCCCTGTTAACTATGCTTCAAGATTCTTGAGGTTCAGGATGAGGTGGTACTCGATTGTATCAAGTTCTGCGATTAGAACGCCGAGTAACTTAATGATGTTTTTTTTGTTGTTTTGAACCGTAGCACAAATTCTAGTATCAACAGTTTGATTGCGTATTCAAAATGATAATGGATTTTTTCAAATAGGTAAATCCTGCCATAGTTTGATTTGTGCATTCAAAATGATAACTGATTTTTTCAAAAAGGTAAATCCTGCCATACTTTACCTTCACCAGCTTCCCATCGATGTTCAGTGTTTTCATGGTGAAGTCCACGCCGATAGTGCTGCTGTGTTTTGCTGTGTACGTGCCCGACTTCAGACGCTGAACAACAGGTTTTACCAACACCAGCATCGCCGATCAGCACAATTTTTAAAAACAGATAATCAAAACCATCGTCTGAGTCCATTGAATGCATCATCTTTGCTTTTTTGTTGCAGGGATACAGTAGTCGCTTTCGCGTTAAGTCATAATGAATCGATGAGGTCATAATCAATCAAGACCCGTGTTTTGGGGTGAAGCCGTCGACATCTTCGATTGCGAGAGTGCTGTCCCTTGCCATAATAAACATGTTCGTAAGCATTTCTGAACAACTTCGAAGTTTTTTTCTTTTTCCGGAGAAGGGGTGGGAGGACAATACCCCAAATCATTTTTTTTTTGCTGGATTAATTTGGGTCTGTTTTAATTGCTTACAGAGAGCACCCTTTACTACATTCGTATCTCCAAGCCAATGTTATGAATCCAAATCAAATTATCAACAGAGATTTTACGCCTTGGAATTTTGCAAGCTACACAGGTAAGAGAATGGCTTAGGGGGTAGGGTGGGGATGAACTTTAATTCCTGCCTCTCCAGTCCCCTTTCCCCTTCAACCCTTGTATAACTCCATATCGTTCTAGCTTTGAAATTCCACTTCTCAACGTGACCCCCAAAACCAGGATTATTTACTTTCGCCAGTGTTAAATTTTAATGAAACCGGATTAATCACTGGAGGGACTGCGTAATTTACGGAAAGTAGGTCCTCAACATGCGCGCGCGTGCGCCCGCCCGCGTGTGTGTGTGCGCGCGCGCGCGCGCGCGCGTGTGTGTATGTGTGCATGGAAAGAACGTGGGAGGGGTGTTGGGGAAAAATGGCTATAACAGGGTATTTGTCATGGGCATCTGAAAAATCCAACCATAAAGAATCTAAAATAGAATGGAATGGAAGGCCCACCTCCAGGGTATCTAACAAAGACATGACATGGAACTGCCGCCTGCAGGGTATCAATCAAAGACATGATATGGAACACTCATCTATACTGTATCAAACAAAGACATGGCATAGAACACTCTCTGCAAGGTATCTAACAAAGAATTGGCATGGAACACACTCATCTGCAAGGTTATCTAACAAAGACATGGCATGGAACACTCACCTGTAGAATATCTAAAAAAAGACATGGGCGTAAAACACCCATCTGCAGGGTATCTGGCAGGAAACACACACCTGTATAGTATTTAACGAAGACATTGCGTGAAACAACCACCTGTAGGATAGGTAACTAAGACATGGTATGAAACACACCTGTATGGTATCTAACGAAGCCATTGCGTAAATCATCCACTCATGGGGTATCTAACAAGGAGCAACTGCCTGCCGGCTACCAAACATGGAAAACATCCGTTCATTATAGCCTATTACAGAAACACGGAATAAAACATCCACCTGTAGGATATCACATTAACAGACAATTGTCTCACATGGAGCATCCACCTTTCGGAAAATGTTGTCTTTTCGTCCTCTGCCCCCAACCCCTTACCTCCCCTTGGATAAACAATCGACAGGTCAGCTGAATCGTCCTTGGAACAGGATTCCTCAGAGCCCCAGTTTTTCTTTGCATTATATGATAGGAATTTCTGGAACAGTGTCCATTTGTGTAGAGATATTTGGAGAAGCTTTGTCGAATGCAGCTGGTTTCAAAGGACGATGGCAAGAATTTTACCACCACCACCACCCCACCCCCACCCCCCCCTTCCCCCCCCTTTCCTCTTCCTTCCCTCCTCCGCTCTTCCCTCACTAGTATATATATATATATATATATATATATATATATATATATAATTGATGTATGGCGCGTGTGCGTGCATGCTCGCGCGCGAGCGCGCGCGCGTGTGTGTGTGTGTGTGTGTGTGTGCGTGTGTGCGTACGTGCGTGTGCGTACGTGCGTGTGCGTACGTGCGTGTGCGTGTGAAGTCAAGTCAAAATCATCTTTATTGAGGTTTAAAGAATAAGCTTTCCATCTTTTTTTATATCCTGCCCTCTGTGTGTGTGTGTGTGTGTGTGTGTGTGTGTGTGTGTGTGTGTGTGTGTGTGTGTTGCACAATTCAGCAGTGGGAGAAAACAAGTGCAGGTTAACGATTCCTCCGTCATTACATTAATGGCTCGGCGAAGATTAAAAAAAAAAAAGAAAAAAAAAAATATAAGGGAGAAGGGGGCGGGGGGAACCAAGGGAAGAAAGCAAATGAGAATGATAATCAAGAAAATATAAATGTAAAATCCTTCATTAGCAACATATGTGGACAAATGTAACCAATCAGGAAGACAGAACCATTCGTATCGCCTGCTCCTTGTTCATAGTTGCTACTCTGTTATTGTGTGGTCAGCAAAGATGGAGGTACAGATCAGGATATCAAGAGCCGCATCAATAAAGCCAGGCACATCTTATTACACTACGGCTTATCTGGAATTCCTCTGCCCTCTCACTCCACAACAAGATCAGAATCTTCAACTCAAATGTGAAATCTGTCCTTCTATATGGTTCTGAAACGTGGCGAACAACAAAGACAAACACTCACAAACTCCAAACATTCATCAACAGATGTCTGCGAAACATTGTGAATATATCAGATGGCCAGATGTTATTGCCAATACAGAACTGTGGAACAAGACCAAGCAAGTTCCAATAGAATCGGAAATCAGAAAACGGAAGTGAGGATGGATTGGCCACATCCTCAGAAAGTCTCCATCCAAATCACAAGACAAGCCCTTGAATGGAACCCCCAGGGCAAGAGAAAAGTGGGAAGACCAAGGCAGACATGGCGAAGGAGTACCGACGCAGAAGTGAAGGCCGCCGGAATGAC
>JADBJO010003719.1:177500-182500 GCA_016801955.1 Conus betulinus
ATATAAACAAGGATGTTTATTATCACTTTACTTCCGATCGCATCCTGTGACGTCATTCGAATGAAGAAGAACAATCAAACTGGGTTAAATCCCACACCGAACTGCCTTTGTCAATTGTGCTGATGGAAACAAATAGACAGGCAGCATACAACGCGTGGAATGCCAGGCAAAAACCAACCAACCAACCAACCAATGCTGGTGTAACTTGATGGTCTGTCCTATCTGCTGGGCGGAAGTAAGAAGTCCCCGTGCGGAAGTCGTGCTCATGCGCAGTTTAGTAGTATTCGCACTTCTTGCGTCATCATCCCTACGTCAGTGCTTTCAGCTGTCGTAGGCATTTGTTTGTCTTTTTAAGTGTGATACACCGATAGTTCAATGCCCTCGTCTGCGATTGGCTCTTTTAAAACAACGTGGACGCAAACGGACAAGCAAACACGGTATACTCGCGCACAGCGTGCGTGTGTATGCTGCCACACACACACACACACACACACACACACCCTTAGCTCTCTATAAAAAACAGCTCGATGTCAGAAACTAACGGTGTGGGTGAGCATGGTGTTTGGACTCACTTCCAGTGGCTTTCTGTGCGCAGCTGAATAATTCCGGATGTCAAATGCAATGGTGAGTGGGACCGGGAGAAAAATAAACAGTAGATGATAAGGAAGATAACAAGTAGATAATAAGGAAGATAAACCTCGGTACACAGGACTATGAAACACCCGACAAGAAAGAAGATATCAGGGCTGAACATTGGCAAGCAGGACTTGGTCCCATGACTCTTCCGATGTGAAACACCCATTGCAAAGAGGTATACATGATTTACAACTGCTCGACTGCTGGACGACATGGATTTGAAGTGAGATCCGCTGGCTAATTTTTTTTATGCATCTTTCTTTCATCTTCATTATGGTGCCCAACAGATTGAATGGTAATGGAACAAATCGAACAGGAGCATAGCTTATCATGTACAGAATCTCCAAGCTGGCTGTCCCAGTTCTCGTCTGCCTTTGGATTGTCTAGCGAGCCACAGGCACGTGTTTACCACGGCAGCAACATTCGTTTGTTGGCTTAGCGGAACCAAATGCAAGACATTAATTCGAAAGAGGGGAAAAGGGTTACCTGTATTTGTTACTGTTCGTTCGTGTACTTTCTCTGACTATGGTCAAGATCGAGAAGGCTGTGCCAGTGTGGAATAAATGTTAATTTGTATTTGTTCATTCCTCCAGTTGTTGCTATGTAGATGTGACCGGTACAGGGTATACAGGCAAGCTTGGAACATCCGTTTGGGGGGATGTTTCCTGGTTTGTTCTGTGTGCTTTGTGCCGTCATTTCCGCTGGGCGATTTGGTGTTGTAAGCAACTTTCATTTGGAGTTATGCGCCTGCATTCAGTACATCATGGGAGCAAGAGTTACCGTACTTGTTTGTTATCAAGGAATTATTTCGCCAGATCGAAGCACATCGGGAAACGAGTTCACTCGGGGGGGAAAGCTTCCGAGCCTGTTTCTTACAAAAAGCCGTGTCGGATGGGAAAACAAGGAAACGCCGTGTTGCTCGGTTGTTTCGGCAGGATATCTTGTTTCGTCATTCTCAGTGTGACATAGGCTAACGCACAGGATTTGGTGTTGTTGTTGTTGTTGCTGTATGTGTGGGGTAGGGAGGGGGGAGGAAGAAGGGAGGGAGTTCCTTGTTTGCTCTGTATGCCTCTTGTCTGTCTGTCTGTTATCATTATTGTTGTTGTTGTTTTTATCATTATTATGAAGAGTACTTATATAGTGCCTATCTCCGGTTAGAGACCAAGCTCTAAGCGCTTCAC
Organism: Conus betulinus; assembly: GCA_016801955.1. NCBI lineage: Eukaryota > Metazoa > Mollusca > Gastropoda > Neogastropoda > Conidae > Conus > Conus betulinus. Next base: position 179,318 of record JADBJO010003719.1, read on the forward strand.
AGTTCACGCTCACGTTTACACGGCAGGCTGCCTACCTGGGTAGAGTCGACTGAAGAGCTGCCTGCTGGCGCTACTTGCAGTCGTTTCTCGCCTCATTCAGTCTGTCGTTCATTCAATTTTTCGTTCATATGTTCATTCTTTCGGAGCGTGCTACGTGTAAACATGTCATCCATACCAACGACCAAACCGGCCTTCTCTACCAAAAGTCGGTGAATGGGATTTTACACATGTGTGCACAATGTTATGCATGCTTTCACACTTCAGTAAGTAGTCTCATTCCATTGGGAAGTGAGTCAGAACCCGTATGGGGGGCCGGAATAGTTCAGTTGGTAGAGCGGGTCCGAATTTCGGTACAGGGGGATTTTTCCCTCGGAGTTAATATTGGCTCTGACTCCATTCCCCATACAGTCCTTCGAATGAGACTATAAACCGAGGTTCCGTGTGTGAACGCACGCACATCATCTTGCACACACGTAAAATCCCATCACCAACTTTCGGAAGAGAAGGCCAGTTTGGCCGTTGGTATGGATGACACGTTACACATAGCATGCACCTTCCCCGAAGATGGAGTATAGCTGCCTTAATGGCGGGATAAAAACGGTCAAAAAAACAAAACAGGCAGTGTCAGCAGGAGTATCAGTATCAGCGTGCGTACGCAGAAAGAAAGAAAGAAAAGAAAAGAACCGTATTAACTCCGAGGGAAAAATCCCCCTGTACCGAAACGGCCTGGCCAAGATTCGAACCCGCAACCCAAGGATCACGAGTCTGGTGCTCTACTAACTGAGCCGCCTTTGTGCTGGTTAATACGTATCGCATGCAGCATTAGTTAAGAGTCGTGTAGATGTTACTGCTTCAGCGCGGGAGCAGCAGAAGAAATTACCGCCCTTGTGTACACTTTACATGATTCTGGTCAATGTACGTGTGTGTGTGTGGTGTAATTGTGGTTACATGTTCCAGCGCGTGGCATGCAGGGGGCGGAGCTGCAGGTAGGTGAAGTCTGTGGGATTGAACAGCTGGACATTTGCCTTTGCTCTGCGTTTGCACTGCGTCAGATCCGTAGGGCGTACAGTCTGTGGCCAGACTTGATTGCCGTCCTCTGGTGGAAACTCCACGGGGGGAACTTTCACAGTGAATTCTGTTGCTGATTTTCAAAGAAACAATTTTGTACCAGTAAGATTAATTTTTCTCTTTCTGTGGTTCTCTTTTATCACTGCTTTTTTTTTTTTCTGGCGTCGTGGCCTATTCATCTATCTATGGATTGTTTTGCTGTTGGTTACTTGCGACTTTTATGTCCTAATCTGGGGATTATAGTAAAGAACGTTAATCACCACACACTAGGTGTTGATTCTGCACTGTTTTTGCCACTGTGAGTTGTATTTATTTATCTATTTATTTTTCATTTATTTTCTTAATCTATTCATTTTGCGATTTAAGGACATTTTACATATTTTTTTTTGTACAACCCTTTTGTAAATTGTAATCTTGTTGCGATAAACACAGCGACATGCCTGGCGCTCACAGCACGGCCGTGGTTTTAAGGATCTGAATGTTTACATGAGTGTACTATAAAGTGTTGTATGCTTGCTTCTGTCTTTGACAGATGTAACGTTTCCTCTCTTTTTCGTGGCGAGATCTGTGAGAGCCCCTCCCCTCTCCCCTCCACAACCCTCCACTTCCACAACCCCCCCCCCCCCCCCAACCGCTTCGTAATCGGATGGGCTATAGTAGCACAGAGACTGAAACGTTTAGTCTGTTCAGAACACTGAGTTATTTTTAATTGTTTCGTGCCATCAAACTCACGACCCTCTGTCTGTATGTATGTCTGTCTGTCTGTCTGCCTGCCTGCCTGTCTGTCTGTCTGTCTGCCTCTCTCTGTCTGTCTGTGTCTCTGTATCTTTGTCCGTCTCACTGTCTCTGTCTGTCTGTCTGTCAGTTTGTCCGTCCGTGTGTGTGTGTTTGTGTGTGTGTGTGTGTGTGTGTGTGTGTGTGTGTGTGTGTGTGTGTGTGTGTGTGTGTGTGTGTGTGTCTCTCTCTCTCTCTCTCTCTCTCTCTCTCTCTATGTCTCTGTCTCTCTCCGTCTCTGTCTCTTGTGTGTGTGTGTGTGTGTGTGCGCGCGCGTGTGTGTGTGCTACCCATAACGCTATCAACACCATTTCTGGCTGATGACCAAATTATGACTGAAATCCGGGACAGGTGTTTTCGTGAACTCTCCATAACCCTTCTACCCTTCACAATGGGTTACCGGACCTTAGAAACGAACATTGGTTTTCGCATGTGTTTTACTAGATTGACTTGGACCGAGCCAGCCGACGACAAGTGTACAACAGACACCCGTGTTGACAAAGGAAGGGAGTTCAGTGAGTGAACACCAAAGGGTCTTCATGGTCTGTGAGGTGGGGGAAACTGCCCACGTGTCCCTACAGATCCTCCCACTGATGGCTAAGTCTCTGGTGTTCCCCCACGCCATGCTCCGTCATTGCCGGGATTCGATCCCTAGGCCTTCCTCTGACATGCCCAACCAAAATCCATTCACGCGGCCACGGCGCAGTGGTTGTATAACCAGCATGACCCAGCCGGACTTTCTGAAAGCGAGCAGAATTCTGAGAAAAGCGACCGGTCTGATTAGACAGACTCTGCGTTAGCCAGAAGGCAGCTGCTAACCCGCCCAGTGTGGCTACAGCCGCTCCCATTGGTTAGGTTTTTTTTTTTTTCCCATTCCTGACATGACGAGGCGGGATTTAGTGGTCATTGATTTCGAACCGGGAACACCTCAGAACATTGACCTCTATTGAAAACGATAAAGAAGAAATCAAAGAAGAGGAAGAAGAAAAGGGAAAAAAAGAGAGGGGAAATGCTAGGAAGTGACTTGCGATTTTAAAGAGTCAGCCTATGCGTGCACCCAAACTTCAACATAATTCGCCGGAAGGCAAGATAGAAGAACAGTGCACTTTTAGGACTGCTTAAGTCTGCCGATACGGTGCTCATGGTAAACCGACTTCCAGCTGGTGTGTGCATCCCCTTGTTTCAGAGCGACAGTGTGAATGTTCTTGCAGGCAGGCAACCTCCGTGCTTCGTTCAGTACGTAGTTCTCTGTTTGTCTGTGTCTGTCTCTATTTGTCTACCGTTTGTGGATTTCTCTCTCTCTCTCTCTCTCTCTCTCTCTCTCTCTCTCTCTCTCTCTCT
>JADBJO010003719.1:187500-192500 GCA_016801955.1 Conus betulinus
TATCGTCCCCCCCCCCCCCCCCTCACTTTCCCCCCCCTCGCCCCCCCCCCCCCCACACACACACTATTAGCAATTTCACTGTTCATTCCCCACTGCCACCCTCGCCCCACCCGCGCCCCTCCTCCCTTACCCTCCCTCCCCTGACCATCCCCACGCCCGTGTCTGTACGACGAATCAGCAGCAGAAGTTAAGCGATTGAGTTCGATCACTTCCTGCTAGTTGCCTCGCCTTCCTAGGCTCTATGTCCAGTCATGAACCAGCCGATAGCCGGAGGCCCGGACATTCCAAGCCCTTCTGTGTCTGTATGAACGATTGGTTGCCAGAATGAGGAAGCTGCAGCGAGATTGCCAAATCTTCTCTCCACCAATCAATCGGCGTTTTAAGGTGCTGAGTGGGGAAGAGCGGGAGGGCGAGAAGAGACTCTGAGAAGAGGAGGGGGCGAGGGTGTTAATGGCTGTATATGATCAGAAAGGAGATCCTGTCTAGCGTGTTGGCAATATATAAAAAAAAAAGAGCACTTACCTCGTATGTAATGGAGGTTCAGTCAATTTAAACGGAAATAAGCCTTTGATACTGCCGATGTGTGTGTGTGTGTGTGTGTGTGTGTGTGTGTGTGTGTGTGTGTGTGTGTGTGTGTGTGTGTGTGTGTGTGTGTGTGTGTTTATGAGTGTGTATGTGTTGTGTGCGTGTGTGTGTGTGTGCGTGTGTGTGTGTGTGTGTGTGTGTGTGTGTGTGCGTGCGTGTGTGTGTGTGCGCGTGTGTGTGTGTGTGTGTGTGTGTGTGTGTGTGTGTGTGTGTGTGTGTGTGTGTGTGTGCGCGTGGGTGCGTGCGTGTGTGCGTGCGTGTGTCTGTGTGTGTGTGTGTGTGTGTGTGTGCGTGTGTATGTGTGTGATTAGAAACGGTTCCCTTTCTGACCTGTGATCGTTAAAGTCAACACTTATATGTAACAAAGGTGAGGTAAAATTTCTATAATTGGATTTGAGTTTTTCTTCGTTGGGTTTTTTTTTTTCTTTGTTTGTTTGTTTTTTTTGTTTTTGTTTTTTGTTTTGTTTTTCATTTGAGTTTCCACCCAAGTTTTTTTTTTTTGTCTGCAAGCATTAGTGCGTTTGTCGGGCTGCGTGACTGACTACATTCTGTCAACTGCTTTGCGATTGGTGGTTGATACCATCGACAGAAGGCCCTCACAGTGATGGGGAGCAATGGCTGTAGATGATTGGAAATGATTTGCTTTCTGATCTGTGACTGTTAGAGACACTATTTTTTTTTTATCGTTTTTTGATTTTTAGCTTTTTTTTTTTTTTTTTATTATATGTATATATATATATTAAGTAGATTTTATAACAGTGAGAAGTTCCAAACAAAGTGTCAACGTAACGTTCGTCTTTATTTTCCCCAATATCTCGACCACTTTGGTCTTCCTCTATATATATCTATATATACATCTATATATATCTATATATATCTCTCTATATATATCTGTCTGTGTGTGTGTGTCTGTATGTATCTCGGTCTCTCTGTGTGTCTCTATGTCTGTGTGTGTCTCTGTGTCTGTGTCTCTGTGTGTGTGTATGTATATATATATATATATATATATAAACATAGAACTCAACAACAAAATCACGTTGATTTTTCCCCAATATTTCGACCACTTTGGTCTTCCTAAAGGGACTTGATAAGCCTTATATATATATATATATTTGTGTGTGTGTGTGTATGTATATGATTCTGCCTAACTGACAGTATGTGTTGAGTGTGTGAATGGGTGTGTAAATGCTTGTCAAAATGAACCTATATATATATATATCTCGGTCTGGTGTGTGTGTGTGTGTGTGTGTGTGTGTGTGTGTGTGTGTGTGTGTGTGTGTGTGATCTTTAAGCCACACCCTGCCCTACAATTAATTTTACACCCCACACCCCACCCCTCCCATGTCCTCTTTTGTCTTCAGTGGGATATCTTAATTTCCACATACACACAGGAAAGCACATGTTCGTCTGAAAATGAGCATTTCGTTCATCTGCAAGACAGGAGGTGTGGCACTTTTGTAGGGGGAGTATTTTGAGACCGGCCTATACGACGAAAGCCTTTACATCTTTACTTCCCAGAAATGATGGTGGGGGGGGGGGGGGGGGGAGAGATGACGGGTCTGGAGGGGAGAGAGAACAGAGCTCTGCGGAAGGGGGTGGGGTGGGGTGGGGGGGGGGGGGGGGAAGGGGTTATCCCCAGAACGAGCTCATCAATATTTGTAGCATCAGGTTCATTATCACGCTCGACAAGAAGACGTTGTTTTATTTCTACAAAGAGGGGGGGGGGGGGGGGGGGGGGGGGGGGGGGGGGGGAGTCTGTTAGAGTCACACTCCAGGATGACTCCACGGATATTTTTAGCTTCCAGTCGTTCATTTCCCAGAAATAGGTTCCTGGCTATTTCCTGACCGGGCTGGGGTGGTGTGGGTACGATGGGATAGGGGGGGGGGGGGGGGGGGGGGGAGGGGGGGAGGCTTCTATGGGAGGTTCTTCGAAACTGCTCCAAAACGACTCTGTCAGTATTTTCAGCACTCACTTTTTTTCCCCACAGACATACGAGTGTATGTGCTATTTCCAAATTGGATGACGACTGTCTGTGGAATAATGAACTGGTTAGATGCTGACGTCAGAAAGACATTTGTCGAAAATTTTTTTTTTTGTTTCTCATTGTCAGAAAAATATTTGTCTTTCTTTGCGGGTTTTTTTTTTCATTGGTTTATTTATTATTTATTTGCGGGTTTTTTTTTTTTTTTTTTTTTGTCTTGCTTTCAGTAATGTTGCTTTTGTTTCCGTCTCTTTAGGCCTGCAAAACAAAAACAGGCATCTAGTTCGCTCTGTCTCCTCACCCTCACCTCCCTCCCATCCCACTTTTCTGTCTTCCTCAATTGCTCGTTTCACTGCACTCTGCCACGCGGTCTCTGGAGTTTCTGTGAACTAAAAGCGGCCAGCACTCGTGTAACACTGCCACATTTTGGACTGAAGAACCTTTGTCCTCCATGATATCAAACCAGGTTTGGCAATGACGACAGAAAATTTCCCAAGTACAGGGTGTATGGGGACAAATTCCATCACTTTGAAAAAGTCGGCCTAAAAAAACACGATGTTGACGGGTTAGAGAACACACGCAGTTACACAGCGCGCAGAGAGAGAGAGAGAGAGAGAGAGAGAGAGAGAGAGAGAGAGGGGGGGGGGGGGGGATATGAGACGAGGGGAGAGAGAGCAAGGTTGCTGAGGAGAAAAGAAAGTTTCCCAAAACGGAACAGACGAAAGAAGCGAGTAAAGGCAAGGAAATATACCTAATTCAGCGAATCCAGTGAGCGGACGCATGTAATAAAGTTTATAAATGAAAGAGACGGAGTTGAAAACAAAGACCCAGTTGAAACGATCCCGTCTCTAATCCAGCATTTTTTGTGTATGTAAACCCACTTCCTCTTTGATACCAAGACCATACACGTTGTCTTTGATTAGATCTAGCTTCAGGTCAGAAATAAAATCTTTACTCTTTATCTGCTGCCATTATCTTCCCATGTACCCGTATAATTATAGTTACGTCTTCTGATTGGTAAATCATTCTGTGCGCCATTCATGCTGTGGACAAAGTGAAACCATTGGTTAAAAAAATAAGGGGGGGGGGGGGGGGGGGGGGGGGGGGGCAAGTTATTGGTAAAGTGCGTTCCCCGAAGTGGTATTCGTTGTAGCTCCTAACTTTTTTTTTTTTATTATTCTGTACCGAAATAACTGGAAATCCAAGAGCAAACTGCAAAAACACACACACACACACACACACACACACACACACACACACACACACACACAGTTCCATTTCAAGGGCCATTCATCTCTCAGTATGGAAGGGTGGGGTGGGGTCCGGGGTGTAACCACTACGAACAAAGTAACAGTATCCCACAGTACCATGAACAGTGTATCCGGGGTCTACTGTTTGTCAGCCACACGAAAGCCGAGTGCCAAAGTAACAGTACTATGGAAGGTCCGGTTACAGCGAAGCTTGTTACGCTGTCCCCACTGAGGGAATCTGCTGAAAGTGCTCGATGACTGGCTCTTTTGGGGAGCGAGGAACTTTGTTCTCTGGATGACTTTGTTCCGGGGTAATGGCTTGCTGCTGTCAGTTCTTGATTTATCCGGGTAATGGCTTGTGAAAAGCTGTGTGTGTGTAAACACACACACACACACACATGTATAGGAGGCTGAATTCTTACTGGCGTTTTCTGTGGAGCTTTAATTCAAGTTTTTTTTTTTTGTTTGTTTTTTACCTCCACTCTCTCTCTCACCTTTGGGTGATATGACAGATGGGGATCATTGTTGTCGCAGGAGGAGTGAGAGTTGAGGGGGGGGGGGGGGAGGGGGAGGGGTCTTCTATTACGTTGTTACGGTGTTACCACAGAACGACGACTTAATATCAATAGGCGAAAATGGCGAAAATGGCTTTTTTTTTTTTTTTTTTTTTTTTAAACCAGTCTTGTTTCATTTTTGTCGGGCGCTTTGATTTTTCCAGCGAGATATGAGCCTGAAATGTCTGACCGCGAACTCGGTGCTCTATCCATTGAGCTATATGGCACCCCCTGAAAAAAAAAAAAAATCAGTGGCTTACATGGCATAGAAAGGGGGGGGGGGGGGGGGGTGGAATAGGCGGAGAAAGGGAGACTACTAGTTGGGGCGACGGAAAGGAGGGTAGGAGGGAGAGGAAGAAGCAGTCGTTCCAACAAGTGACTGCCGACGGCTGTTTACACCAGTCACAAGGAAGTTTTACATGATTGAGCGAATCACGTAGTCCTGTGTATATCTATTGCTATCTATAAAGAAGAGAGAGAGAGAGAGAGAGAGAGAGAGAGAGAGAGAGAGAGAGAGAGAGATGAAAAGTAAAAATGAAAGTTTAAACAATTTATGCTTAATTCAGCTGCTTTCTGTTGAAATTCCACTTCTGTCTTGGATAAAGGGCAGTGAATAATGTCTTTGAGGG
>JADBJO010003719.1:197500-207500 GCA_016801955.1 Conus betulinus
AGGGGAGGGAAGCGAGGATAGAGTCATGTTAATATTATCGTCAAAACCGTTGCATCAGCAAGAGGAGTGACATCATCTTGTCTGTAGTAATCTTTTGCTTAACTCCCATATATATATATATATATATATATATATATATATATATATATATATATATATACAATGAAACAATAAATTCCAAGGATAAGTACCGAGCACCGTTCCAGCAACTTACAGAGCAGCTAGGTGTTGCAATGACTGCAAGAAATATTGAATTATAAACAAAGCTTGCTCTTATGTCTCAGATTGTAGAAATAGGGGGGGGGGGGGGGGGGGGGGGTGGTAAGCCTTCATATCTGCAGTGGTAGATGATTCTGCCTAACTGACAGTATGTGCTTGAGTGGGTGATGGGGAATAAATAAATGCTTCTCAAAATGAACCTTCAGCAAGCTTATAGTCTCCAAAGAGGGAGACCATCTCCAATGGGGAGAAAGCTCACTAACATATAACTCCTGGTCAGATACCGGTATTTCGAAACCTGATTGTTTCTCCTCAGTGACCGCGGAAAGTGGTAGTTTGATTCCTCTGCCTTTTCGGTTTTAAGAAGAATGCTATACCAAATATATATATATGTATGTATGTATGTATGTTTATATATATATATATATATATATATATATATATATATATATATATATATGTATATATTGCACACATACACTCACGCGCGGGCGTGCACAACACACACACACACACACACACACACACACACACACACACACACACACACACACACACACACACACACACACACACACACACACACACTCACACACACTTAGTAACTTGATGTAATACCACGATCCTGACGACGACGACCATGATAACATCGATGACGACGACGACAACAACAATGATGATAATGATGATGACGATGTTTTAGACCGTCCCACTGACGGAATGCTGTTGGGTGTCCTCCAGAGTTGGACAAGAGACGGCAGCCTTGGAGACCTTGATGCCAGAGACATCCATGGGGAACCGCTGACTTCCGCACCGCTGAATGCCCCCCGCCCGGTGATGCCACCACCGTGCTTGTTCAGACAGCATCGTCAGTGGGTTCGGGACAATCATCGATTTGACGGTGATGTCACAGTGTTCGTGACAGTTTTTGATCAGACCGGTGTCGTCGGTGTGTTCTCAAACCACAGGTGATTCGACAGTGCCTTCAGAGTATTCGTGACAAATTGATTAAGGCAGCGTCTTCAGAGTGTTTTGTGACCTAATTTTGATTCGGGGGCGTTACGAGACTGGTCACCCCCGCTCTCATCATAGTGTTCGTGACAACGATTGATCAAGTGGTGTCACCGAAGTGTTTATGACAATCAGCTGTGCATATGAACGGCTATAGCTTTGTGACGCTGTTCAACACTGTAGCAGACAGAATATAGCACACAGCCTTGACTGTCAGTTGTGTACCAGGAACCGTGTCGTGTGGTGCAAAGAAACAAAAGAGAACGCCTACAGCTTTATTCACATTGCTAGTGACATGGATTCCTTTGAACTGAGTATTGCCTAGCAACAGACTATCGATCACTCAATATTTTGTGAGGGCTTCAGCGTGTTATTGATTGAAGCAGAATCTGTCAAGGATGTGCGCTGGTTCTGCATCCACCTTGCATTCCCCCTCTTAAGTTCACTGTGTTATTTTGTAACAAGAAGCAAAACAAAACAACACGAGAATCAGTTGGGCTTCAACTGCACAAAAAAACCGAAAAGTCTTTTTTTGTGCGTCTGTAGAGCTATCAACTGTTCGCTGCTATCAAACAGCAAGATGGATTCAGGGGGGCAAGGAATTCTCAGCAGACTCATAATCTAGGAAACAAGCAGGTTTTGTCTGGAATGACGAAGGAGTCCTCTATCTAATTTGCACTGACTGTGTTTATCAGTTTGGCAGGAATCGTCTGAAGGGGAAAAAAGCGGAACAGAAAAGGCAGGTGGTGGAAGGGAAGCATGGTGGAACCAGCTTCTCCGTGTGTCTGTGACATCCACTGCTGAAGGACTTTCAGGTCCAGACTCAGTAGAGGTTATACAAGGAAAATCGGATAGTGTTTGGGAGTGCTGTGTCGCAAACCATTCTCCTCGCCGGGTTGGTTTGTTCTTGTGCTGTTTTAGCGGTTACCAATAAGTGAAAAGTCATCGAAGGAAGACGAAGAACGAAAATAACACCGAGAGCAATAGTAATAAGAACGACAAAAGAAAGAAAGAAAAGAGAAAGAAACACACGCACGCACGCACGCACGCACGCACGCACGCACGCACGCACGCAAGCACACACACTCTCAGCCGCAACGACCCCAAAAAACCACACCACCACCAGCACCTCCACCTCCAGCGAGAGCATCAACATCACTACCAGCATACCTAAGAGATTCTCAGACCCCAGAAGACTGGGCGAGCAAGACAGAAAGATCATCAGCGCTCTTCTGTATCTGGTGACTCCGCTCAACGAGGTTTTCTGCAGTCCTCTCTCAACATCACCATCATCAACAACAACAACAACAACAAACACGACGACGACGACAACAACCTCATCCACGGCCCCTCTGCAGTCTTCTGTGTCTGGAGCCTCAGTGCAGAAGGGCTTGCTGTAGTCCTCCCTAACATCAACAACAACAGTAACGACAACATCATCATCATCAACAACAACGACAACCTCATCCACGGCCCCTCTGCAGTCTTCTATGTCTGGACCCTCTGCGCAGAAGGGCTTGCTGCTGTCGTCCCTCAGTTACACCTGGAACAGCGCGGACGCTTTGGGCCGGGGGGCCACAGCCGTCGTCTACCTGGGGCGACACAAGGTCAGTGCTCTCCCCTAATGACACCAGGGGGCAGCGTGTTCAGGCTATGTGTGTGTGTGAGAGAGAGAGAGAGAGAGAGAGAGTAGATGACACTCAAACACTGAAATACATGGCCTAAATCCCATCCTAACCGTACCCTAAACCTAATCTAACCTAACTGCATTAGTCTGAAACTTAAAAAGACCCCCCAAACAAACAAACAAAACAAACAACAACCACAACAACAGCAATAACAACACGCACGCACGCGCGCGCGCGCACACACACACACACACACACACACACACACACACACACACACACACACGCGCGCGCGCGCACCACGCACGCACTCACGCTGACAGGCACCTGCGCACGCAAGGACGCATGCGTACGCACATACATTTACAGAGAGAGAGGTTTGTTTGTTGTTGCAACCCCACCCCCTATGAACAACAAGGCCGTCTTCGAACATTTTTGACGTGATATGATTTACGCAACAGGATTAACTGTCACTGACTTCAGCGGAACATTTAGATATGCGTGAATATTTACATTTTTAGTTCTGAACGGCATTTCACTGAAAAAGAAAAAAAAAAAAAAAAGCAGCGAGGTAAAAAGAGAAGAAAAGAACATGAGAAAAGGTGTACGTAAAAAAAAAAAACCAGCAAAAATGAGAACAGATCGACATACTTACATTCAACACCCCCCCTCTCCCACTCTCACCACACCTTCCACTAATATCACACACACACACACACACACACACACACACACACACACACACACGCAAGCACTCACGCAAGCAAGAGAGAGAGAGAGAGAGAGAGAGAGAGGTTTTTTCCCATCAACCGTGTAACCTATAATGGATATTGACAAATAAACCAGGCCAACCAGCCATGGTTGGTGAAATACCTTTTTCTAGCGGCTCGCATTTTGTCAGAACAAACGTCTGAACAATTGCATCGATTACTCGCTTTGGTAGAGAGTATGAGAGAAATTACATAGGAACGTGTGTGTGTGTGTGTGTGTGTGTGTGTGTGTGTGTGTGTGTGTGTGTGTGTGTGTGTGTGTGTGTGTGTGTGTGTGTGTGTGTGTGTGTGTGTGTGTGTGTGCGTGCGTGTGTGCGTGTGTGTCGGGGGTAGGGAAGGGCACGGGTGGGAGTGGTGTCAAAGTTATCTGCGGTCGTCGCGGATGCAAGACCTTTTGACCTGCTAACCACAGAGGGGGAGAAAGGTTGAGGGTGACCTAAATACACTGATACCATAAAGAGTCAACATTCTGGCGGGCCATCCGACCAATCAGAGATCGCTACTATTTTTGGTGCGTGGGGATGAGGGGTTGAAGGGGAAGGGGATGGGAGGCCATGGCTGAGCATGTCGAGGAAAGACTTCCTTTTTGACCTGTCGATCTTAAGGAGGACATTTGTCTGATTCTGTCGAGGTTGGAGACTTTACAACGAAAAGAATCTGAATTAGAAACCTAACTTCTGGAAAATCCATCTTTGGTGTTCATCTCGGTTTTTAGGTTTAAAATGTTGGTATATATGTCGGGCTGTGCAATTCGCCGATTTGTGTGTGTGTGTGTGTGTGTGTGCAAACTTCCGTGCGATTGGTCGGAAGAGCTGCCGGCATTCATCTGATGGTTGGTCATCCCCTCCAGTTCTGGGACACAGCCCCCGCTGCTTCCTTTTACGGTGTCCCAGTGACACTGACCTCTCTGTGTTAGCGTGACAGCCCCACCCCCCCCCCCCCCACCCCCACTCCAGCCACCTCCATCCGCAAGTCAGTGGTGCAAACAGGATCCCAAATCCCAAACAGGCCCCCAAATGGCAAACCCCAAATGGCAAACCCCTAACCAGGCCCCAAATGGCTTTTTTTTTTTTTTGGTTCAGCAAGTTTTCAGTGCAGCCACTACCCAGACCCTCTACCCCCCCCCTCCCCCTTCTCCGTCTTCTCCCACCCACCCCTCCCGCTCTCCTCATCCTCATCCTCATTCCCTCGCTGCTCCTCACAAAGCGGCCGCTTGTCCATCTTGTAACATTAACATTTTTTTAAGGATTTTCAGAGATAATATCAACCGCAACATACGATTTTAACATATAAAGAAAGACACACGTGGTTTTGTCTATAATATGATGGAGAGAAATGAGACATTAGATGTAAACATGTGTTTTTTTTTTAATTTTGTAAGTAACACATGTCAAACGTTAAGTTTTTGTGACAGGATCCCGTGTCTTCATAAAGCTATCGGCGTTTTCTTAGAGTTATGCAAACTCTAGATATGACAAATGTCATTAACTACAATATTTCACTCACCGACAGTCTTAAAACTGAAAGATGAAAGGAGTTTCTCTCATCTACGTCTGGTGGTTGCAAAAAAGAAACGGTTCTATGCCGGCTGCACACCGGCCATTCGTATTTTACTCATTCATACCTTTTAAAGAGTGAAGAAGCTCCATGGTGCATTCCATGTCATGTGCCACTCACAATGAAACATATTCTTTTAGAGTGTTAGGACTTGCATGATGCGAGACACAAACATTTTACAGCAGATTCCATGAAAACCTTGTTCAGAGATGTTCCGCCTGACGCGATCTTTGAGTTCTTGAAAGAGATTAACATTTTTCATCTGATCTGAGATTTTACACGGTGGAAAGATTTTTAATAAATTTTCGGATGTTTTTTTTTCAAAGACGTATTTTAAACAATTGTGTGAATGAATGATTTGTGAGTTGATTTTAACGTGGTGACAGCTCTGATGTGGCCCTTTGTGGTCGGCTGGACTATAAGCAACATTATCTTATAACTAGTCTTAAAACTGGCCATATCTATGATTGCCCCGGTAAGAGAACATAATCTATTGAGGGAAAGAAGCCTTCCTGATTATTTGTAGAGCTGCTGTCTATCATCAGATTATCTTCTCTTACAGGCATAAAGTGTGACATTGCCCGCAAGCCAAGGAGTAAATCAGTGAGCTGAGCAACGTCATTCCTGGCTGGACAAATTCAGTCGCCCGATCGCCCTACGTCGAACGCCGGCGAGCTAGTGGGGTTTCAAAACTGAATACCCGGTCAGAAAATGTCTTGTCTGAACCCAGTATTTTTCTATGAGAATTTCTGAAAAGTTCACTGTTTGCTTCGATATAATCTCAAATGGTCGTTGACCTCATCGTCTTCACTTGCTGCGAATGAAGCCGATACAGTTAGAATTAACCCGCTGGTTCCACAGACAGTCATTTTCAGTTGTGCAATAGCCTCTAGACGATGTCGTCCGGTCCTATTTGCCTGTAAGGTCCGTTGCTATGTCATCGCCATGTTTTTCATGTCGCCACCGAAGTTTTTACCCAAATATGACGACAAAAAAGTCTATAATTTAATTTTTAAAAGTAAGCCAAAGTGGGAGATAAAGGGGGGTTAAATGGTGAGAAACGGGTCCGGAGCGTTGTCGTCTGCACTGAAAAATGCGACACCATCATTGTTCTAACCACAGCAAGGAGAAAATAACGCTGCTTAGGCTGGATTCCCACCAGTCTTGAACCCAGGTTACTTTTAATTTCGATGCTTGCTACTTACTGGATAAAAAAAAAAATCATGTAGAGAAATCTTGAAATCTCGGGCAAATTAAAACTTTAGCAGGCTGGTGAAATTTTTAATGCACTAGCTTGGCTGAATATTCTCAAAATTCTCCAGCCCTGTCATTGTGGAGAGAATATAGCTTGGAGCAAAGATGTTGAGGAGGAAAGATAAGCATCTTCGCATTCCACTGTTCAGAGTACGATAGCGCACACTGAAGGCATGTAGCGCTTCCTGTTGATCTGATGGCTCTATGCTTGCCTTCTGTTCGCTGTTGGCTGGCTGTTCGCCACATGTCGTTGCTAACAGTGTCAAGCTGCCAGGTTTGAAGCACACACACGGTGATTCACACAGACAAGGACTACGTGCAGGCAGTGGGCCGCCCTCGCTGATCAGCGTACAACAACATTCGGGAATACATGATTACCTGAGAGGGCAGCCCAAGCATTAAACACTTCTCTTGGCTCGCAGTGACTGTGGTGCCAAGAAGTGGTTGGTGACCTATGTAAGTAAACGGGACTCCAACAAGAGCGAAAACTAGGGAAGAGAAGCAAGACTGTCGCCCTGTCGTGTCGGTCTTTGACTGGGTACATGATCGAGCTATCACCAAGTACCTGTTGTTGTCGTGCCCTGGCTAAAAGACTCCAGGGATGATCCCAAACGGCCGAAGTACTTGAACACTTTGGTACAAATGCATCAGCTGGGGATGAGAACATTACGTGTGTGATCCTTTTTTTTTTTGATTACCCCGCCACATGGGCAGCCACACTCCGACTTTGGGGGATCCAAGTACCAAAGACTGCTCTGCCTACACTGTCATTCTCAAAAAACGTTGACGGCTTACAACACAGAAGAACTGACAGATGAAATTCAATCTGTGAGAAAACCTACAGATCTGAACACGTAGAGGTTTACACCTTATGATGGAAAGTGGATTATCTAAAGATGACAAAATAAATTACTCATGTGACTTGCATTGAAACTCACTTTCTGATAATAGAAAACTTTTCCTCTCAACCAAATCACTAAAAAGGAAAAAAATCAAATAAACAAGGAATTTACTGATAGTAGTTTTTGTTGAAGAATTTTGTAGTTAAACGAGGACGGCGTGCGAGGGAAAGCAAGGCTGTGTGAAAAGGATTAGTGAAGAGGAGCCACGGCAATAAGAGAGAGAGATGAGATCAGGTCTGTCAGTAAGCCTGACCTCCAGCTACTAAGCTACAACAGCAACAACAACAACAACAACAACAAAACTGCTGCTGTTACTACTGCTGCGGCTGCTGCTGCTGTTGTTGCTGCTGCTGCTGCTATTACTACTACTACTATTACTAAACTGCTACTACTCCAATTACTACTACTACTAGTACTACTACTGCTGCTGCTGCTGCTACTACTACTACTACTGTTGCTGCTGCTGCAACTACTACTACTACTACTACTACTACTACTACTACTACTACTACTACTATTACCGTGAACCAGATGTAGCTGCCGTATAGCTCCTCTCTGTCCTCAGTCGCCAGTGGGTCATTGTCCTTGCTCTGAAAAGTCATCGACAGGGGGAGCTGTACCGGCCAGGGTTTACCAATGGGAAGCTCTAAGGCAGCTGGATTGGTCCCGCTGGAAGCCTGTGTTTAAGCAAGTTCTCGTAAACTACATGCATCATGGTTAGTCTTTCTCATCAAAACCTCGTTCTGGACTTTTGCCCTGTCACATAGAACTGCCACACGAAGAAGAAGAAGAAGAAGAAGAAGAAGAAGAAGAAGAAGAAGAAGAAGAAGAAGAAGGAGGAGGAGGAGGAGGAGGAGAACAACAACAACAACAACAACAACAACAACAACGAGGAGGAGGAGGAGGAGGAGGAGGAGGAAAAGAACCAGAAGAAAAGAATGAGATAGAAAAAGAAGAAAATGAAGAGATGGGAGAAGAGGAACAAACTCTCTCAAAAATGAATGTATATAAATATGAATTTCCTTTGTAACAGATCCCGTAATTTGATTTAAGTCGGTGAAACCAAACCTGGCCTTGAAGATTGTCTGTCAGTCTGTCTGTCTGTCTGTCTGTGTGTCTGATAGCGGACGGGTCAGGTGGTGGCGGTGAAGTTGTTCCACAGACACCTCCGGTACAGCCGGTGTGGAGAGGACCTGCCCGAGCTAGAGATCCTTCGACGGCTGAAACATGACAACATCATCACCGTGCTCGGCATCCAGCAAGAGGTAGGGCCTCTCTTGGTGCTGCTGGAGGTCTTGATGTGGCTTGAGTGTTGTTGCTGCTGTTCGAGTTCTTCTTCGTGTTCCAAGATCTCTATGTGCACATCTTCCATCTGTCTCCTCCTCGTTCTCTTCCTCTTCTTTCTGATTCTTTTCTGCGTTGTCCTCTTCCTTAAGGATCTCCTCTTCGGCCTTTTTTGTGTGTGTGTCCATTTCTTATCTGCCCTTTTCTATTCCGCCTCCTGGTTTTTCTTCTGCTTGCTCATCTCTGGCTCTTCCTCCTTCTCCTCTCTCTCTTCCTCAAACTTCTACTTCTTCTCTGTTCCTTTCTTTTTTTTTTTCTTTTTCTTCCGCTCCTGTACCTGCTACTCCTCCTTCTCTTCTTCCTTCTCCTCCTCCATCTCTTCCTTCTCACCCCCCCCCCCTCCTTCTCTACGGCCTGTTCCTCATTCTCCGCCTTTTTCTCACCTTCGTTCTCCCCTTCTCCTTTTTCTCTGCCTGTTCCTCCTCCTCCTCCTCCTCCTCCTCCTCCGTCTCCTCATCCTTTTCCTTCTTTTGTCCCTCCGCCTCTTTGTCCTGTTCTTCTCTGTCTGTTTTTCCTGCTCCTCCCCCGCCTCCTTCTCCTCTGCCTGTTCCAGCTCTTCCTCCTCCACCTTCTTCTTCTCTAGGCCTTTTCTTCGCCCTCTTTTTCCTTCTACTGCTACTTCTCATTTGCCTCTGCTTCCTCTTTGTCCTTTCCTTTCTGCTTCTTCGTTTCTGTCTCCTCTTCCTCCTCCCTCTTCCTCCTCCTCTTCTTCATCCTTTTCTCTCTCCTCCCCTGTTCTCCCCCCCTCCTCCTCCTCCTCCTCCTTTTCCTCCCCTTCATCCTCTGCTTCTGTTTCTTGTTCACTGCCTCTATGTCCTTCAACTTCAGAAACTTCTCCTCTGCGGCATCTCAGTCTTGCTTCTGGATGACCCTCTGCTGTCGCCTTCCAGAGCAATTCACTGATGTTATATGATAACCCGATGATGTATCCATGATGATTCATGATGACACAGTGATGTGCACATGATAACACAACGATGTGTTGTACACAACACAGCGGTGTATTACGCATGATGACACGGCGATGTATTATACATGATGACACAACGATGTATGATACATGATAACACAACGATATATTATACATGAAAACACAACGATGTGTATACATGATAACACAACGACGTATTATACATGATAACACAACGATGTATTATTATACACGGCGACACAATGATGATATCGTATATGGCGACACAATGATGCATTCTTCATGACGATGCAATGGTGTACGTCGTCGTACAGCTGGAGAGCCGGCAGACAGTGCTGGTCATGGAGTACTGTGAGGGGGGCTCTGTCCACTCCATGCTGAACC
>JADBJO010003719.1:212500-222500 GCA_016801955.1 Conus betulinus
GGATGTATTTGGAGGGGAAGGGGGCAAAAATGTTCTAGACCCTCACACCCCTCCATCCTCCCCCTCCCCTCGCCCCATTCCTTCATCGCCCCCCCCCCCCCCCCTCCCCCCTTTCCTGCCCTGCTCCCTCCTTCCAGGGCTGGATGGGAAAAAAAAACATGTGTAATTTGCTTATCTCATTACCCTGGATAAATAACATTTCGTTCGTTCGTTTCATGCCCTCATAAGCCTTGTTCTTCTAAACTGTGAGACAGACTGTGTGGACAGGTACCGCATCATTTCACAGAAGGAGAGTGGGGTCATCTCGGGTCAACAGCACTTTGATGGTGGACCCATCCACTGGTCACGTGATCTGCCCCCTCCACCTGTCTGCTGTCCAGGTGAACAAATAAAATGTCTGTCAGCTGATTTGGCAGACGTCAGGCAGTTCATGTGACAAAACGTCAGTCAGTTGATTGTACAAATGTCAGCAGTGTGATGCTTTATATAACGAATGTCAGGCAGATGATATTACACTTTTCAGCCGAACGATTTTACAAACTGTCAGCTAGCAGATTTACAAACGTTAGCCAGTTGATTTTACAAACTGTCAGCTAGCAGATTTACAAACGTTAGCCAGTTGATTTTACAAATATCAGCCACTTGATTTTTTTTAAATGTGAGTCAATTGAGTGTATAATTATCAGCTGTTTGGTGTAACAAATACCACCCAGATGACGTCACATGACTGGTGTTTGCTTGTTATGGAATAATGTTTGCTCACAAGGATCGTGATGCCCGCTAGGCGAGCTTTCAGTCATAAACACGAGGCTTTTCTTGAAATGATGGAGTGTCTGTATCAGTAGGGTAGGCTGTGTGTGTGTGTGTGTGGTGTGTGTGTGTGTGTGTGTGTGTGTGTGTGTATCTGCCTGTCTGTGTCTGTCTGTGTCTGTGTGTGTTTGCTTTTTTTTTTTTAATCTTATTGTAAAGCACATACTTTCAAACGGAGAAAGTCCACCAAAGAGATCAGAACTCGCCTCTCATATTGTATCCTTATTTCCATGGGTGCTGTTTGCATGTGGAATCATATGAGGAAGTAGGCGTTCACTGAGCAGATGATGGACAGGCTGTACACTCTCAAGTCTCGTTGCTGTTCCCCGAAAAGAGTTTAACATTTTTCATCTGATCTAAGATTTTACGGAAGAAAGATTTTAACAAAGTTTCTGGTGCGTTTTTAGAAGGTGTATTTCAAAGAGATGTGTGAAAGGTGTTTTTTTGTTTTTGTTTTTGCTTTTTGTTTGTTTGTTTGTTTGTTTTTTGATGACTTGTGAGTTGATTTAACGTGAGTGACAGCCCTGATATAGCCCTTTGCGGTCGGCAGGGCTATAAGCAACATTACCTTACCTTACCTTACCCTGAAAAGCTCATGGATTCTAATAATTGAAAGAACAGACTCAAGCCAGCAAAATTATCTACTGGCTTGAATGACAGCATCGCATGGAGATAGTCCCGAATACATGAATGGAAAACACCATTACACAGCACCGGCAGGACAGCTCCAGTGCAGAATCTCCTCTGGCGGGTTACTCACAAGAGGCCCTGTCCGATATTGATTCCCCCATGCGAGTGGTTAGTGCTGATGCTGTAACAGGTGGAACCGGTGCTCTGTGTGTGGATGAACCGAAAAAAGCAGAATGCGAGTTAAGCTGCTGAGGCGGCATGAAGGATGGAACACCCGAAAACGACAGAAAGTACCAAGTGAATAAAGACTCCCATACAAAAATCATAGAGACACAGAATGTACCTATGTTTTGTACACCGAAAATGAAAAAAAAAAAGTACCAAGTGAATAAAAGACTCCCATACAAAAATCATAGAGACACAGAATGTACCTATGTTTGTACACTGAAAACGAAAAAAGAAAGTACCAAGTGAATAAAGACTCCCATACAAAAATCATAGAGAGACACAGAATGTACCTATGTTTTGTACACCGAAAACGAAAAAAAAAGTAGCAAGTGAATAAAGAATCCCATACAAAAATCATAGAGACTCAGAAGGTTCCTATGTTTTGTACACCGAAAACGAAAAAAAAGTACCAAGTGAATAAAGAATCCCATACAAAAATCATAGAGACTCAGAAGGTCCTATGTTTTTGTACACCGAAAACGAAAAAAAAAGTACCAAGTGAATAAGGAATCCCATTCAAAAACCATAGAGACTCAGAATGTACCTATGTTTGTTGTTTATGCTGAGAGAAAGTGGAATCTGATGTGGAAATCAAGGGGAAAAGAATGTACAAATCTTTTGTGTATCGTATCAAGAGAAAGTAGAATGTACTATATTTATAACAATCAAACGAAGGGGGAAAGATATGCATTTGTTTTTATCTATTTACCACCAGAAGGTAAGAATCTGACAAACAAATCAAAGAAAAGAAGACTGTACAAATCTTCGGTTGATTATTCCAAGAGAAAATAGACTCAGATATGGAAATCAAAAGCAGAAATAATTGTTCAGATCTTTCGTTGATTATACGACGAGAAAGTGAAACTTGATATAAAAATCAGACAAAGTCTGCAAATCTTTGAGTGATTTGAACATGTACGTAATTAATTGACTCTTTGAATCAGATATGAAAATAAGAAAGAAAAAGACTGTACAAACCTGTGGAAAGTTTGGACTCGAGTGTAATTAATGGACTCTCTGTGTGTGTGTGTGTGTGTGTGTGTGTGTGTGTGTGTGTGTGTGTGTGTGTGGCAGCGGGGTGCGGCGGTTCCTTACCCCCCTGCTGGCGGGCTTGGTGGAATCGAACCTGGCCCAGGCGTTGTCCTACGAAGCGTTCTTCTCCCGTGTGCAGCAGCTGAAAGCCTTGATACGGCTCACTGTCTTTGACTATATGCGGGCCACACTGCACACCCTGCTTCTGGAGCCTTCCACCAAGTCAGTGTGTGTGTGTGTGTGTGTGTGTGTGTGTGTGTGTGTGTGTGTGTGTGTGTGTGTGTGTGTGTGTGTGCTTGCATGTATATGTGTGTGCATGCATGCTTGCGTGCATGTGTGTGTGTGTGTGTGCACGCGCGCACGTGTGTGTGTGTATGTGTGTGCACGCGCTCAGGTGTGTATACATATCTTCCCAGACAAAAAATGTGACTAGGCTTGTTCACTTTCATTCTTGACGGCGGCATCATTTTTGATGAGATGACCGTGCTGTGTATCAAACGTTTAATACCGGCCAGAATTCTAAGAATTCCATTTTGCACTCCCAGTTCTTATAGAACAGGGAGTACTTTACAATGGGAACGAAGAAATGCTGTCTGTGTGTATGTGTCTGTGTGTCTGTACGTCCGTCCGTGGTCAAAATGTGTTCCACTCGCTCCAGACAAAACTACCGGGCCGATCTTTCTGAAAATGTGTAGGTATGTTCATTATGGGTCACGGATGACGCCCGATGTTTCATTTTACCGTTATATCCGTAACTAACGGCTATAACAGCCCATAACGGTTTTTTTTCTTCTTCATGGAATATCTCAGAAAGTACTTGGCCGATCTTTTTTGAAAATTTATTCGTATGTTCATTATGGGTCATGGATGATGCCCGATGTTTTATTTTACCGTTATATCCGTAACTAACGGCTATAACGGCCCATAACGGTTTTTCTTCTTCATGCAATATCTCAGAAAGTACTTGGCCGATCTTTCTGAAAATTTGTAGGTATTTATGGGTCACGGATGATGGCCGATGTTTACCAGAATAGCTGTTACTAACGGCTATAAGGGCCTGAAAACGGTTTTTCCTCTTTATGGAATATCTCGTGCGTAGTCAAGATAAACTGGGAGTACTTTTATATGCTTTGCATCTTGTTGCTTTTTCGGGACCGTTCCCTGTGACCTCTGTCGGTTCTGGTTGCTGTGTCAGACTGGCGGGACTGCGGGACGTGCTGGCATCAGTCACAGAGGTGCCAGCCTCTCAGCAGCTGTTGGTGGAGGGAGGACACGCCCTGGAGGATATCGTTGACCCGCTGACCCCCGTCTCCGCCTTCCCCACGCACCTTCGTCGCTCCACCCTCTTCCTCTTCCCCCGCCAGTCCTGGCCGTCGCCGCCCTTACCCTCTCCTGACATCCGTGAGTGTCTGGTTAGGCTGAGAGTGGGGGTAGTTGTTTTTTTTTTTAAGTTTTGGATGAAGCTGGAAACGGAGAGAGAGAGAGAGAGACAAGACAAGACAAGACAAGACAAGACAAGACAAAATTCTTTATTTACGAGGATAATAGATAAGCACTGACGCGCTTTTTTTTACATCCAGTCCTCGCCCTGAGTAGGGACTACAGCATGCAGTGAAATGAAGTAATGTAAGAAAGCAAACAAGCAAACAAAGTGGCCATGCAATCATAATGGAACATCAAATGAAAAGAGAAGAGAAATAAAAAAAAAAAAAAAAAAAAATAAGAATAAAAATAAACAAAAAAAAAATAGAAAAAAATGAGAATAACAACAATGAAGGGAAGGAGAGAGTGGGGGTAGGGGGTGGGGGTGGGCTGGGGAACATATGGAAATGTACTACAACGTATAAGAATTAGCATGTATAAAAACAGACAGTAAAATGAATATGACAAAGTACGTACATAATTTTGAACACACACACATACACACATGCTCGCATGCAGTGAAAGAGAGAGAGAGAGAGGTGGGAGAAAAGACAGAGGTGGTGGAGGAGAGAGAGAGAGTTTGAGGAGGAGAAAAAGAAAAAGAGAGACAGACGTGGGAGAAAAGAGAGGTGGGAGGAGGGAAAGGGGTGGGAGAGGAGAGAGTGAGAGATTGGGGGAGAAAAGAAGAGAGCTGGGCTGGAGAGAGAGAGAGAGAGAGAGAGGTGGGGGAGGAGAGAGAGGTGGAGAGAAAAAAAGGAGAGAGAGAGAAATGAAAACTGTGAAGACTGGTAATAGAAGGGGTTAGGTTGAACAAATGAAGCAATTCAAATGTTTGATGAAATAATTCAATGGGAAAATTGACTGAATTATTGCATTTGCATTCTAGCACTCTTAAACATAAACTGAAGCAGGATAAAAAAAAAAAATGCATACTGGCTTGCGCAATAACTATAGTTATGATGATTGAACACTTTTCAAGCGCTTTTGCTCCTTGAAAGGATAGTCACCTATGAGAAAGAGAGAGAGATTTTTTAAAAGTACCTCTGTGTGTGAGTGTGTGTGTGTGTGTGGTGTGTGTGTGTGTGTGTGTGTGTGTGTGTGTGTGTGTGTGTGTGTGTGAGAGAGAGAGAGAGTGTGTGTGTATGTGTGAGAGAGAGGGAAGCAGATCGAATATGAATACGAATATTTAAATGAAAGTGAATAGATAAGCTAAAAGCTTCTTTACACTGTGCCATAAAA
This sequence comes from Conus betulinus, assembly GCA_016801955.1. Classification (NCBI taxonomy): domain Eukaryota; kingdom Metazoa; phylum Mollusca; class Gastropoda; order Neogastropoda; family Conidae; genus Conus; species Conus betulinus. The sequence continues at coordinate 217,862 of JADBJO010003719.1, forward strand.
AATGCAATGTACAAAGTTTCACAGAATGGACAATCATCACAAGCAAATGGGAAAACAAAATATTTAAACATGTAAATTAAGCACAGAAAATCAAACCCGTTCAAAAGACTGATCGAGAGACGGACAGACTGACAGGCAGACAGACTGACAGGCAGACAGACAGAGAGGGAAGAACGAAGCACACCATGACTGAAGCACCCAAAAGCAACCAGAGGATGGGAACAAGCTATGATGTGTACCCATTCTCAATCTGTTGTGGTTGCAGCGGCCTTTCCCGAGTTCCTGAACATCGTTGACATCAACAACGACAGCACACTGGCCCTGCAGTGCCAGGCCCGGGGTCACCTGGTCCACCAGCACACTGACCTCGTTGGTCAGCAGCAGGACAGCCTGCTGCAGGGACACCTCTACCTCAGGTCAGTGCCTGGGTCATCACGATAGTGAGGGCGAGGGTTGGGGGTTTAGGGGAATGATGGGGGCGGGGGGGAATTACGATAAGGAGGCGATGGTGGTGAAGGGGTGCGTCTAAATACCGCAAACTTCTGGGGTTGTAAGCGTATGTCAAAAGGCGCGCCAGGAATTGTCTTAAAACAAGAATTTCAACGTCAAAAAGAGCAAAATTTTAAAATCTTAAGCATGTGTTGACTATATCTCCACAGGATGGCCAGTTCCTTAAATTTCCTTCTGTCATTTTTCCCATTCCTCAAAAGTTTGGTTCAATAATTTATTACTAGTTTAAATCACAAGAATTGTCGTTTGAGTTGGGTAAACAGTACATATAAGATGAGCCCAAACAGTCTTCTCTCTTCTCCGCTAGCATAAGCAATATGAACATCCTGATGTGAATGTTTTAATTTCTGCTGAAGTGAGTTCCAAGTGCACAGTTTTGGTTCTGAATTGAAAAGCTGAATGAGTTGAATTCAGTGTTGGATGTGATGTGAAGAATTCACCACGGCACGGTCAACAGTGTAGTTTGTGCATGGGGATTCGGGTGAAATGTCTGCCTTGTTCTGAAAAGCCTTGTTCATGCTTTGGACACTGAACTGTGCCTTTTGACTCTGAAGTGTGCTTGGTGATACTGAATTCTGCTCGTTGACACTGAATTATCATTTGATAATGAATTCTGCTTGTTGACATGAATTATCATCTTTTTACAGTTGATCATTGGCTCTTTTCGTGTTTAGACCAGGGCTTTGGGGCTCACGCTGTTGAGCTAGTTATTTCTTGGGCAGTAGGTTATCTGTAGTGGAGAATGCTGACAGTAGTCATTTTGACGGCCGTGATGATGAAACGGGATTTATTGCTGGTGTTGAGGAAAATGTCAGTGATGAGGCTGACCTCCATGATGATGAGGACGTGGATGACGATAACAACATATCTACGCAGTGTTGTGGCAGTGTTGGTGGTGATGATAATGACAGTGATAGGAATACAAGAGAGTTGGTTGTTTTTTGTTTTTTTTTATTTAGTCCTGTGTCATAGCCGGCCTACATGCTGCTGTGATGATATGGATTAAGATGGCAACAGTGATGATGAGGGATACCACAGTGGTATCGGTGGTAACACAATGATTGTAAGGGCATCTGTTTTATCAAGCTGCGACAATCAGTGTGGGGAAAAAAACTAATTTCCAGTATTCTCCAGTGATTTGGAGAAAAGATGGCTAACAGAGGGCATTTCCAGCGCTATCCCCTGAATAGCCATGGTAGACACTGAGTGACAATGACTCTGTCGTGTAGGACTGACGACGGCAGTGACTGTCATGGCACACTCAGAGCAGTTGTTGATGGGATGATAGGATATGATACTGTCTTTTGGATATGATAACTGTGACAAAATTTCACATGACCCCAGTGATAAGGATGTATATAACATGATGATAATGAGACAATGATTTATATGACATAACCATAAGGCTGAGATGTATGACATATATGATGATTATGATGCTTCAAATACTATAATAATAGCAATCATGAATTACGTAAGAATCATATGTATGATACGAAAATTGTTATATCATGTATGATAATCATAACATCATGTATACTATTGTAATTATAGCATGCGTGGCACGACAATCATAATCTCAGGCATTAATCGCCTGCTGGTGGTGTTTTCAGGATGTACGTTGAGGGACGCCTGCGTGCCGTGGGAAAAAGCCTGCAGCTGATACGCCACCTGGTGGAAGAGACCAGGAAGCGGTTCACCATTTTCTACACCAGCCTCAGGTCCATCCAAGCCATGCTCATCGCCCTGGGGGCACCAACCCGATGCCTTCTTCAGGGAGAGTCTCCACGATGAAACCTATCTGCGGGTAGGCAGGGCTAGGGTGGACACAGCACATGCTGTATTCATGTCTGCTGGATGTTAAATCACACATCTCTGTGAAATAAAACACAGAAGAACAAAAAATGTATTGCTACCTAAAGTTAGACCTAGTCTCCCAACAAAAGAAAATGCACTACTCACCACTCGTAGCTTTCGACAGCCATCCAGCCATCTTCCTCAGCGATGCTGTTGCTGACTGAGTGAACTCTTGATTCAGATCACATGGCCATGGGACATACCCAAATCACGTGAACGAATCAGTGAAGCGTACACCGGGGGCAAGGTGTAGCGGCCCCGGTCCCTGTTGAGCAAGAGGTTGGTGGCTGCGATGTAGATGGCCTCCTTGGCCCCTCGCTGGAAACCTTGTTTTCTCTGTCCACTCTCTGTAACACACTGGAGATGTACACAAGTGTGCGTACATACCTGTGAATGTGGACGAGCGTATACACAGAGGGAAGGAAGGGGGTGGGGAAGGTGGAAGGGAAGGGCGGCAGTCTGGATCTTACCCCTCAGCATGCTACACTCTGTGGAGACCTACTCCTGAAGTGATTGTTGCCTGTTAACCGCACAGTGAACTGATCGCCATCTTACGAACCGCTGAAGAATCTCCATATCTGCTCATCCGTGTAATTCCATGTATTGTATAAACAAAATGTGTGCAAATAAACATTCGAAGAACCATGATGTGTAGAGAATAGGGTAGGTAGTCACTCGGTCTAGACGTCATTGGAAGAGGTTCATTTTTTTTTTCTTCATCATCTTCTTCATGGTTGCTGTGGAAGATGGAGAGGAGGGGGGGGGGGGGGGGCAGACAAGTTGTGCAATAGAAGAATTAAGAATGGCTTCAGGCGGACACAGGTTTAAGAGCAATGGAAACAGAGTTTCAAAGTAAGGACTCTGCAGGCAGAAACTGAAACAAACTGAAAAGAACTATTACTGTATGCCGAACGAAAGAAACAAATAAATTACAAGACAAAAGGCGACATATTTGGATCTCTTTGATCTTCAGGCAAGACAAAGAACATTGAAGATGATGAAAATGAAGGACGGACAATCACCTTTTTCCTCAAATCGGACACAAAAATGGAAATTTGGTCTGTCATGATGTGATGTCGTAATGTCAATGTTTATGATTCGGTGAGAGATACTGTGTGTAGTGCAGGTCCAGAAGAAAACAGGGTCATATGGAAAGAGAGAGAGAGAGAGACAAGACAAGACAAGACAAGACAAGACAAAATTCTTTATTTACGAGGATAATTGATAAGCGCTGATGTGCTTTTTTACATCCAGTCCTCGCCCTGAGTAGGGTCAACAATGATGTGGAATAAGAATTTTAAAAAAAAACATAAGTAAAATGAAATAGAAGAGAGAGTGAGAGGGCGAGAGTGACAGAGAGACGCAGGAGTGGAAGCAGTGCAGGGAAGAGAGAGGGAGAGAGGGAGAGAGAGAAGGTGAGGGAAAGGGAGAGAGAGGTGAGAGTGGGATGCGAGAAAGAGCATGTTTAGAACAATCTAACAAACAAACAAAAATACCAAGGAGATGCAAGGCAATCAATTTTGAGCACCAACGAAAAGAATGACAGTAAAACACAAATGGAGAAAAAAAATGCATAATGATAGCCCAGTCACCATGGGTTGGGGGGGGGGGGGGGGGGGGGGGACGGAGGGAGCATGTCATATAGATAACAAATCAACGTCAGAGAGACAGAGTGCTACAGGCGATGTAATGTGGTCCACTGTGATGAGGTGTAGTGTGGTGCTGTGTTGTGCGGGTGCAGAAGAACACAGAGGAGCATATGGAGGAGGTGGAGCGGTACAGACGGCGTAATGTGGTTCAGTGTGATGTGATGTGATACGCAGAACGCTATAGTGCAATGTGGTGCTGTGTTGTGCAGGTGCAGAAGAAAACGGAGGAGCGTGTGGAGGAGATTGAGCGCTACAGGCAGGACCTACAGGGCAGAGTGATGGACAGCCAGTCCCAGTCCCTGCAGTGGGCGGACTGCTGCCAGCACACCTCATGGTCAGGAGGCCAGCCTTTCACTGCTCTCCTTCTGTCTGTGCACAATGCTCATAACATTCAAAACTATGCGGAAATGCACCTTATTTTTGTACTGAAAAGGAAAAGCAAATAAACAACAACAATTTTCTTTTAAGAAATGTTACCGGTTCCACAAGGCAGTACCGGCAAACAGACTACAGGACAAAGCATGATGCGTTTCAACCCCTTAGGTCTTCTTCAGGTAAAGAGGTCGAAATGCGTTGTGTTTTGTCCTGTAATCTGTTTGTCCATATTGTCTTGCAGAACCAAA
>JADBJO010003719.1:227500-231973 GCA_016801955.1 Conus betulinus
ATGAATTTGTCAATATGAAAATCTTAACAGAAATACATCTTTGTTGAAGGAAACAGAAAAATTAACATCACTAGATCAGTATAAAATACTGACAGAAATAGTGACGTATATTAATGACTGGTTTTTTTTTTTAATACTACTTTACTGTCCGTATAAGACCTTTCATTTTCTTGTTTTTTAATGAAGATAACTTATGTTACTTCTCTACTGGAGCATTGCACTGGTTCAGTAATTTCATGAACTTTGAATCCAATCCAGTTCATACTTTTGGGTCTGATCCAGATGGAGGCCAAGTGCCAGAGTGAGATGGAACACCTCCAGAAGCAACTGGCAAAGGTCACCAGAGGGCAGCACCTCCACTCACCATACACAACGCTGAACAACCAGCAGACCTCCAGCATCGACACAGGTCTGGGCACGGCAGTGCTGGGATCAGGATCAGTGCCTGGGTCCCTTTCCACCTCTCACAGCTTGCCGCCTCGGGAGTCAGCTTGGAGGACAGGATCTGTGACAGGATCTGTGACAGGATCTTTGGACGCTGTTTCTTTACAGCATAGGTAGTGTAGTTCTTTTTGGTGTTTGTGTATGTAAGATGGAAGGAGAGAGAGAAAGAGAACGAGAGGGAGAGACAGACAGACAGAGAGACAGAGAACTCTTTTTAATGTTTTAATGTTTGTGAGGTTGAAAAGAGAGAGAGACACACACACACACACACACACACACACACACACACATGCACACACACACACACACACACACACACACGCACACACACACACACACACACACACACACACACACACACACACACGCACACACACACACACACACATATACACAGAGAAGAGACGGAGATAATTCTTTTTGGTGTTTGTGAGGTTGAGAGAGAGAGTTCTTTTTCTATGGACAATTCAAGATATACCACAAAGTAATTGTTTATCATCCATTGTTAGTGTGTGTGTGTGTGTGTGTGTGTGTGTGTGTGTGTGTGTGTGAATGAGAGTTCTTTTTCTATAGATAATTTGTTTGGTGGCTGAGTTAAAAGCGGTAGACTGTAGATCTATTAACGGAGTTAAGTTTCCCCAACAAACATCAAAATAAATGTAAAATAAGCTAAATGTTAAGCTTTTGGGTTCATACCCCAAATATGAATGATCTATTCTTTTACAGTGATAACTTTAATTTAAAGTATACTATATAAATATTCTAATGAGGATGCTCATCCGAGTAAAGTGTAATAAGAAGACAAAAAATATAAGCCTGAATAAGACTAATACCAAACTCAAATACTGTATACAATACCTGAATTACTAATAAAAGAAGAACCGAACCGAAAAGAACGATGAAACAAACAACCCTGCCATTAAATAATTTCCAATCAATGTTAAAACAATATGGCCTGCCCTCATATTAGCCGTTAGCCGAACAGAAAGAGTAATAGGCCGAACTATAATCCTTACTGTTTCAATAAGAACAAGAAAAGGATTTAACGGAGCTGGTGCTCCCATTGGTAAAAGCCCAGCCACCACAGACCCAGGATTATAAACCACAGCTGAGACAATCAAAGTAAGTCACAAAGGTAAGCCTAAAGTTAAAAGAAACCGCTAAATGACTAGTTGTTCTAAAAACATAAGGAACTAAACCAGATATATTCATCAAAATCAAAATAGAAATAACCCAGTAACTAAATTAATAAAAACCCCTATATTTAGTCCAAAAGAACGAAATACCTGAGAAGAAGCAGTATCTTTAAAAGAATTAATAAGAGTATTTCACCGAGGATACACCACTCAAAAAGAGGAACTAAAAAGAACAATTATAATAAGAGAAAAAAGTCACATTAAATATATAATGACATAAAAACCTGGTTATTATCATCAAACGAAGAAAAAATATCAACAAGTATTCTTAATTATCAACTTCACTTATTTTCTTTTTTTAGGTCAACATAATCCGAGCCTTTTTCAGAAAACATAACTTTTCTTGATCATCAACAAGAATAGAAACCCTAAGAACTGTAACTCAAAATAGAATAAACAATAAAATTCAATTTAAAGGCGATAACTGAGGCATTAAGGGATACTAGTTCTGCTAGTAACGTAAGACTGACAATCTTATATTATAAATTTAACTAATCCCTCAATCAGATACATTAATAACCCACTCCATAAAATTAGCCAGAGGAATAGCCTCAACTACAATAGGCATAAAGGAATGATTAGCTCCACAAATTTCAGAGCACTGACCATAAAACACTCCAGGATGCTTAATAAAAAAAACCCAACTGATTTAAACAACAAAGTAATTGTGTTTGTCATCCAACAGTGTGTGTGTGTGTGTGTGTGTGTGGTGTGTGTGTTCTCATATTGTTTTGGTTGTTGTGTTGCATGTCTAAACAATAAATCCATTGAATTTACCTGTCATCAATGTCTGACCGATATGTTGCACCTGTATACTTCGTCACTTGAATTCCATTTTTCAAATGATACTCTTCTTTTCCAGAGAATTGCCCACTGTGTTTCTCTGTTTCAAACCAAATGTCACATCAGCTTAGATACTCGGTCTGTCTATGATCGCTTTTAGTTTGACGTGTAGCATATGCAGGTGTGTAGTGTCTTCTCCGGTGGGTTGCCTCAAGACGATGTGGGTTTGATTGCTTCCTGAAGACTATGAAGGCTGCAGTGGAAGTAGGATGACCCTGGATGTGAATAAGTCTTTGGGGGGTGGGGGTGGGTGGGCGTATGAATGGTGTGGGTGTGTAAAATATGGAAGGTGAAACAACAGAAAGACAGGATAAAAAAGATAAGCGTTAGATACTGAGCCCGGCATGGAAGCATGGATAATGTTTAACACTGTTACTGTGTGTGATCCACATTGCAGCCTGCAGTCCATGAGGCAGGAGAGTGAAGAGGTGCTCGCTCTGGTCATAGAGAATCTGGACATCATGAAAAGGTCAGCCACTGGCTGGAATTAACACGGGGGGGGGGGGGGGGGGGGGGGGGGGGGTGTGAAAATAACGTTATTCATCATGAATGCTGTTCTTATTCTTAATGTGAGAAAGTCTTGTCAAAAAGCATTTTCTTTGGAAAAGAGCCGCTGAATCATTTTCTGAGCTATCTACTTTTGCTGATGTCTTGTTAGGGATTTTCAGATTTTTTGTAATGCTTTCTAAGTTATGTGATACACAGCTCAGTTGTTATTAGTATTATGATAAAATGATCATGGTGTAACTTAAATTTTGTACAGCGCAAATTCCCAGCCTCGTAATTTCAATGCACACATAAAAACAGACCCCCTGTACCACCACTCTCTCTCTTCTCTCAGCAAAATCACCCATAGTGACAAAAAGTATGTGCTGAAAAAAGACAATCAATATCATAGTTATATCAGGCTGAATTTTACAGTATTATGTCTGCTTGGAATGAAGACCACCAGTAAATGTTATTCCTTGATCAGTGTATGGCATGGTCAGTCATGTAATGATATTTACTGTAAAAGTGTCATCATCATAATCGTCATCATTATTATTATTATTATAATTATTATTATCACCATCATCATCATTATTATTATAACTATTATCTGTATCTTCTCCCCTTCATCCTAAATTCCATTCTGCATTTTTAGTTGCTCATCCCAAACCAAGAAGAAATAAATGACTGTTTATCCTTGTTTTCATTGCTTTTAATGTTAGTTGCACTGCCTGAAGAAGATTCAGTAGATTGAAACATGTTGTTGTTTAGTATTGTGTTTGTTCCTTCATTTGGCAGTCCACTAATTCCATGTTCGCTCATGTCTCTTGTTCCAGGTTGGAAGAGCCAAGCATTCCTCCAGGCAGCAGTAGATCACTGTCCAGAATTACAGAAGAGGCCACGCCGACATAGCATGGCTGCAGAATTGACCTGCCTTTCATTACCTCAGGGTTTTATTTATTATTGTTTGTTTACTAGTCCGGTCTTCCCGACATGCTGCACATGGTATTGCAGTATCACGGACTGCAAGAAAGGTATCTTCGGGAATGCAGAAGTGAAACAGCTGGGGAAGTCAGATAGATTACTATGGTCATGTCCACGAGACAGTGTTGGTCCAAAGCTGTATACCAGTATATATCTATTTATTTGTTTTTCTTTTCTTTTTATGTCACAAGTCCTGAAGAGACAGTCTATGACCGAAACGTTGTTGAGATTTGTTCTGTTTTCCCTTTTTTTAAGATCTGAGAATCCTCAAAGACATTTATTATTCATGTATACAGTAGTTTTCATTGTAGGTCAGACATGCAGGAGACTTTTTCCTGTTCAGTCACAACTGTACATCACTAAAATACCTCTTTTAACAAATCCCTGATGACATATTCAGATGATAATAGAGAGTCTTTCTGATTGAATAATCTTGACTCTTTAAAAAAAAAAAAAAAAAAAAAAAAAAAAAAGCATTCTAAATTATATATTGAACATGAGGAAAAGGCTTTAAAGT
>JADBJO010003719.1:236050-271998 GCA_016801955.1 Conus betulinus
GTGCTTAGTATTCAACGTTTATACCAGCCAGGAATGCTAAGATTCTTTGTACTCCGGTTCTTATCGAACAGGGAGGCTTTACAGGGGAACGAAGAAAGCTGTAGGTGTGATGTGGTCTGTGTGTCTGTCCGTGGGTCAAAAGCAAAGTGTTACACTCGCTCAAGACAAAACACCGGACAGCCGATCTTATGAAAATGTGTAGGTATGTTCATTAGGGTCACGGCTGCGCCCGATGTTGCATGTACCGTATTCCGTAACTAACGGCGATAACGCCCATCACGGTTTTCTTCTTATGGACTTCTCGAAAGTAATTGGCCGATTCTTTGAAAGTTATTCGTATGTTCATTATGGGTCAGGATGATTCCCGATGTTTCAGTTTACCGTTATATAATCCGTAACTAACGGGCTCTATAACGGCCTAACGGTTGTTCTTCTTAAGGCAATATCTCCGAAAGTACTGGCCGATCTTTCTGAAAAATTGTAGGCATTTATGGGTCACGGATGATGGCCGAATGTTTAACCAGGACTAGCTGTTACTAACTGGCTATAAGGGCCTTAAAACGTTTTTTTTCGGCGTTAAATGAATATCTCGGGCGTAGTCCAAGATAAACGGGGGTACTATTTTATCGGCTTTGCATCGTTTTGGAATTTTCGGGACCGTTTCCCTGTGACCTCTTGTTCCGTTCTGGTTTTCTGTTGTCAGGCACTGGCTGGACTGCGGGACGTGCCTGTCATCCAGTCACAGAGTTGCCCACCTACTCAGCAGCTGTTTGTGGAGGGAGACATATCCCTGTAGGATATTCGTTGACAACCGCTGACCCCCGTCTCCCGCCGTCCCCACGCACCTTCGTCCTCTCCACCCTCATTCCTCGTCCCCCGCCAGCCTGCCGGTCACCACCGCCCGTACCCTCGCCCGAATCCGTGAGTGTCTGGTTAGGCTGCGAGTGTGGGTAGTTGTTTTTTTTTGTTTTTTATAAGTATTGGATAAGCGGCCCCCGAGAGAGAGAGACACGCCCGCCGCACAAGACCAGCCCCAAAACAAATGTCTTTGCTCCTACGGGATAATAGCCTATGGCACTGACGCTGCTTTGTTTTTTTACATCCAGTCGCTCTCCCGTGAGTAGGATTACAGCATGCCAGTGAAAATGAATACTAAGAGAAGCAAACCAAGTGGCCATGCAATCTATCAGAATCGAACATCAAATGAAAGGAAATAGAAATGAAAAAAAATAAATAATAAAATCAAAATAAGCAAACAAACAAAAAAATAGAAAATAAATGATAGCGTAACACATACTGCCGGGCTCAAAATAAGTGGGGGGTAGGGGGTTTGCTGGGCTGGGGGAACATATGGGAATGTACTACAACGTATCCGATTAGCATGTATAAAAACAGACAGTAAAATGAATATGATAAAGTACGTACATAATTTTGAACACACACACATACCACACATGCTCGCATGCAGTTGAAGAGAGAGAGAGCGAGAGGTGGGAGAAAAGAGAGAGGTGGTGGAGGAGAGGAGAGAGAGTTGAGGAGGAGAAAAAAGAAAAAGAGACCAGACGTGGAGACAAGAGAGGTGGGAGGAGGGAAATGGGGTGGGAGAGGAGAGAGGAGAGATTGGGGGAGAAAAGAAGAGAGCTGGGCTGGAGAGACAGAGAGAGAGAGAGAGACAGACTAGAGAGTTGGGCGGAGGAGGAGAGGTGGAAGAGAAAAAGGGAGAGAGAGAGAGAGAAAATGAAAACTGTGAAGACTGGTAATAGAAGGGGTTAGGTTGAACAAATGAAGCAATTCAATGTTGTTTGATGAAACCAATTGAATGGGAAAATTGACTGAATTATTGCATTTGCATTCTAGGCACTCTTAAACATCAACTGAAGCAGGATAAAAAAAAAAATGCATTACTGGCTTGCGCAATAACTATAGTTATGATGATTGACACTTTTCAAGCGCTTTTGCTCCTTGAAAGGATAGTCACCTATGAGAAAGAGAGAGAGATTTTTAAAAGTACCTGTGTGTGGAGTGTGTGTGTGTGTGGTTTGGTGGTTGTGGTGTGTGTGTGTGTGTGTGTGTGTGTGTGAGAGAGAGAGAGAGTGTGTGTGTATGTGTGAGAGAGAGGGAAGCAGATCGAATATGAATACGAATATTTAAATGAAAGTGAATAGATAAGCTAAAGCTTCTTTACACTGTGCCATAAAAAATGCCATGTACAAAGTTTCACAGAATGGACAATCATCACAAGCAATGGGAAAACAAAATATTTAAACATGTTAAATTAAGCACAGAAAATCAAACCCGTTCAAAAGACTGATCGAGAGACGGACAGACTGACAGGCAGACAGACTGACAGGCAGACAGACAGAGAGGGAAGAACGAAAGCACACCCATGACTGAAGCACCCACCCAAAAGCAACCAGAGGATGGGAACAAGCTACGATGTGTACCCCATCTCAATCTGTTGTGGTTGCAGCGGCCTTTTCCCGAGTTCCTGAACATCGTTGACATCAACAACGACAGCACACTGGCCTGCAGTGCCAGGCCCGGGGTCACCTGGTTCACCAGCACACTGACCTCGTTGGTCAGCAGCAGGACAGCCTGCTGCAGGACACCTCTACCTCAGGTCAGTGCCTGGGTCATCACGATAGCGAGGGCGAGGGTTGGGGGTTTAGGGGAATGATGGGGCGGGGAATTACGATAGGGAGGCGATGGTGGTGAAGGGTGCGTCTAAATACCACAAACTTCTGGGGTTGTAAGCGTATGTCAAAAGGCGCGCCAGGAATCATCTTAAAACGAGGAATTTCAACATTTCAAAAAGAGCAAATTTTAAAATCTAAGCATGTGTTGACTATATCTCCACAGGATGGCCAATTCCTTAATTTCCTTCTGTCATTTTTTCCCATTCCTCAAAAGTTGGTTCAATAATTATTACTAGTTAAATCACAAGAATTGTCGTTTGAATTGGGTAAACAGTACATATAAGATGAGCCCAAACAGTCTTCTCTCTTCTCCGCTAGCATAAGCAATATGAACATCCTGATGTGAATGTTTTAATTTCTGCTGAAGTGAGTTCAAGTGCACAGTTTTTGGTTCTGAATTGAAAAGCTGAATGAGTTGAATTCAGTGTTGAAATGTGATGTGAAGAATTCACCACGGCACGGTCAACAGTTAGTGCAGTTGTGCATGGGGGATCGGGTGAAATGTCTGCCTTGTTCTGGAAAAGCCTTGTTCATGCTTTGGACACTGAACTGTGCCTTTTGACTCTGAAGTGTGCTTGGTGATACTGAATTCTGCTCGTTGACACTGAATTATCATTTGACAATGAATTCTGCTTGTTGACACTGAATTATCATCTTTTTACAGTTGATCATTGGCTCTTTTCTGTGTTTAGACCAGCGCTTTGTGGCTCACGCTGTTGAGCTAGTTATTTCTTTGGGCAGTAGGCTATCTGTAGTGGAGAATGCTGACAGTAGTCATTTTGACGGCCCGCCCGATGATGAAACGGGATTTGTTGCTGGTGTGAGAAAATGTCAGTGATGAGGCGGACCTCCATGATGATGAGACAGTGGATGACGATAACAACATATCTACGCAGTTTTGTGCAGTGTTGGTGGTGATGATAATGGCAGTGATAGGAATACAAGAGAGTTGTTGTTTTTTTTTTTTTTTTTATTTAGTCCTGTGTCATAGGCGCCTACATGCTGCTGTGATGATAATGGATTAAGATGGCAACAGTGATGATGAGGGATACCACAGTGGTATCAGTGGTACACAATGATAGTAAGGGCATCTTTTTTCATCAAGCTGCGACAATCAGTGTGGGGAAAAAAACTAATTTCCAGTATTCTCCAGTGAGTTGGAGAAAAGATGGCTAACAGAGGGCATTTCCAGCGCTATCCCCTGAATAGCCATGGTAGACACTGAGTGACAATGACTCTGTCGTGTAGGGACTGACGGCAGTGACTGTCATGGCACACTCAGAGCAGTGTTGATGGGATGATAGGATATGATACTGTCTTTTGGATATGATTACTGTGACAAAAATTTCACACGACCCCAGTGATAAGGATGTATATAACATGATGATAATGAGACAATGATTATATGACCTAACCATAAGGCTGAGATGTATGACATATATGATGATTATGATGCTCAAATACTATAATAATAGCATCATGAATTACATAAGAATCATATGTATGATACGAAAATTGTGATATCATGTATGATAATCATAACATCATGTATACTATTGTAAATTATAGCATGCGTAGCACGACAATCATAATCTCAGGCATTAATCGCGACACAATAATCGCCTGCTGGTGGTGTTTTCAGGATGTACGTTGAGGGACGCCTGCGTGCGTGTGGAAAAAGCCTGCAGCTGATACGCCACCTGGTGGAAGAGACCAGGAAGCGGTTCACCATTTTCTACACCAGCCTCAGGTCCATCAAGCCATGCTCATCGCCCTGGGGCACCAACCCGACCCTTCTTCAGGGAGATTCTCCACGATGAAACCTATCTGCGGGTAGGCAGGGCTAGGGTGGACACAGCACATGCTGTATTCATGTCTGCTGGATGTTAAATCACATCTCTGTGAAAATAAAACACAGAAGAACAAAAATGTATTGCTACCTAAAGTTAGACCTAGTCTCCCAACAAAAGAAAATGCACTACTCACCACTCGTAGCTTTCGACAGCCATCCAGCCATCTTCCTCAGCGATGCTGTTGCTGACTGAGTGAACTCTTGATTCAGATCACATGCCCATGGGACATACCCAAATCACGTGAACGAATCAGTGAAGCGTACACCGGGGGCAAGGTGTAGCGGCCCCGGTCCCTGTTGAGAGGGGGGGTTGGTGGCTGCGATTGTAGATGGCCTCCTCCTTGCCCCTCGCTGGAACCACTTGTTTTCTCTGTCCACTTCGCTCTGTAACACACTGGAGATGTACACAAGTGTGTGTACATACCTGTGAATGTGGACGAGCGTATACAGAGGGAAGGAAGGGGGTGGGGAAGGTGGAAGGGAAGGGCCGGCAGTCTGGATCTTACCCTCAGCATGCTACACTCTGTGGAGACCTACTCCTGAAGTGATTGTTGCCTGTTAACCGCACAGTGAACTGATCGCCATCTTACGAACCGCTGAAGAATCTCCATATCTGCTCATCCGTGTAATTCCATGTATTTGTATAAACAAAATGTGCGCAAATAAACATTCGAAGAACCATGATGTGTAGAGAATAGGGTAGGTAATCACTCGGTCTAGACGTCATTGGAAGAGGTTCTTTTTTTTTTTTCTTCATCATCTTCTTCATGGTTGCTGTGGAAGATGGAGAGGAGGGGGGTGGGGGGGGGGGCAGACAAGTTGTGCAATAGAATAATTAAGAATGGGCTTCAGGCGGACACAGTTTAAGAGCAATGGAAACAGGGTTTCAAAGTAAGGACTCTGCAGGCGGAAACGAAAACAAACTGAAAGAACTATTACTGTATGGCCGAACGAAAGAAACAAATAAAATTACAAGACAAAAGGCGACATATTTGGATCTCTTTGATCTTCAGGCAAGACAAAGAACATTGAAGATGATGAAAATGAAGGACGGACAATCACCTTTTTCCTCAAATCGGACACAAAAATGGAAATTTGGTCTGTCATGATGTGATGTCATAATGTTCAATGTTTATGATTCGGTGGGAGATACTGTGTGTAGTGCAGGTCCAGAAGAAAACAGGGTCATATGGAAGAGAGAGAGAGAGACAAGACAAGACAAGACCAGACAAGACAAAATTCTTTATTTACGAGGATAATTGATAAGTGCTGATGTGCTTTTTAACATCCAGTCCTCGCCCTGAGTAGGGTCAACAATGATGTGGAATAAGAATTTTAAAAAAAAACTTAAGTAAAATGAAATAGAAAGAGAGAGAGTGAGAGGGCGAGAGTGACAGAGAGACGCAGGAGTGGAAGCAGTGCAGGGAAGAAAGAGGGAGAGAGAGAGAGAGAGAAGGTGAGGGAAAGGGAGAGAGAGGTACGAGTGGGGTGCGAGAAAGAGCATGTTTAGAACAATCTAAACAAACAAACAAAAATACCAAGGAGATGCAAGGCAATCAATTTTGAAGCACCAACGAAAAGAATGACAGTAAACACAAATGGAGAAAAAAATGCATAATGATAGCCCAGTCACCATGGGTGGGGGGGGGGGGGGGGGAGGGGACGGAGGGAGCATGTCATATAGATAACAAATCAACGTCAGAGAGACAGAGTGCTACAGGCGATGTATGTGGTCCACTGTGATGAGGTGTAGTGTGGTGCTGTGTTGTGCGGGGTGCAGAAGAACACAGAGGAGCATATGGAGGAGGTGGAGCGGTACAGACGGCGTAATGTGGTTCAGTGTGATGTGATGTGATACGCAGAACGCTATAGTGCAATGTGGTGCTGTGTTGTGCAGGTGCAGAAGAAAACGGAGGAGCGTGTGGAGGAGATTGAGCGCTACAGGCAGGACCTACAGGGCAGAGAGTGATGGACAGCCCGTCCCAGTCCCTGCAGTGGGCGGACTGCTGCAGCACACCTCATGGTCAGGAGGCCAGCCTTTCACTGCTCTCCTTCTGTCTGTGCACAATGCTCATAACATTGGAAACTATGCGAAATGCACCTTATTTTTGTACTGAAAAGGAAAAAGCAAATAAACAACACAATTTTCTTTTAAGAAATGTTACCACCGTTCCACAAGGCAGTACCGGCAAACAGACTACAGGACAAAGCATGATGCGTTTCAACCCCTTAGGTCTTCTTCAGGTAAAGAGGTCGAAATGCGTTGTGTTGTGTTTTTGTCCTGTAATCTGTTTGTCCATATTGTCTTGCAGAACCAAAGACATTTTTTTTTTTAATTTGTTTAAATTTCCACCTTCAGTCATCTTGCTTTGAAAAAAAAAGTAAAAAAAAAAAAAGACCCACATATCATATTTTTTATTGACGATGATTAACCTGGTAAAAGAGCAAAAGGAACTCATGCAGTGCTTTCCCTTGGCTGATTTTTGTCATCTTTGTTTTGGTTGGTCAGCTTCAACCAATGTGACTGTGCTTTTTCTTCTTCTTTTTTTCACATGGAAAGAATATGAACCACCATGACCCTTGAACCCCAGCTGTATGCCTAGTGCTCGGCGATATTCGCCGCTATCTTTCTGTGCTTTTTTGTTCTATCTGGGCTTGATTATAGTAATGCTCTGCATGCTGGCGCCCCAAAGAATCTGCTCCTAAAGCTTCAAAAGATTCAAAACAGTACTGCGATGCTGATCCTGAAGTCGCTCAGGCATGAACATACCACGCTTCTCCTGAAATTCTGGCACTGGCAACCCTGTTGAGTCCGGAGTTTCATACAAACTTTCTTCGCTGTGTTTTCTCATCTATTACTGGCACTGGCTCTAAGAATCTGACATTCTTCCTGCCTACACTCCGTCTCCAAATGTCTGTTCTTCATCAGGTGATTACATTTTCCGTATTTCTTCTGCCAGAATGAAATCCTGTAGCCAGCATTGTCTCCCTACCAGGGTCCTGTCAGAGAAACCCTCCCTCTGACATTATCAGAGATGTCCCATCTGATGTGATCTTTGAATTTCTGAAAGAGATTAACATATTTCCTCTGATCTAACATAGGTGTATTTTTAAAAGGTTGTGTGAATGAGATTTTTGTTTGGTTGGTTTTTTTTTTATATATATATCTATATATATATCTATATATATATATATAATATATATATGATATATATATATATATGACTTGTGAGTTGACTTCACGCAGTTACAGCCCTGATATGACCCTTTTTGGTCGGCTGGGCTGTAGCAACTTACCTTACCTTGCAACAGAATTGGCCCCCTCACTCTGCACACACACTGTCCCACGGTTCTTCCTACATTGTTCCCCCCACCCTCATGTTCCTACCCTTCTTGGATGGCTCCCCATCTCTTCTGTGTGTGTGTGTGTGTGTGTGTGTGTGTGTATGTGTGTGTGTGTGTGTGTGTGTATGTGTGTGTGTGTGTGTGCGTGTGTGTGTGTGTGCGTGCGTGCATTGTGTGATGTATGTATGTATGTGTGTGTGTGTATATGTGTGAGGGGGAGAGATTTATTCCTTGACTGACTTGTTTTTTTTTATTTGCTTCTTACTATTTTTTGGGTTATTATCATAACATTTATCAATGACAAAAATTTTTTTGCTCAGTAGATTGTTGTTGCTTTTTTTTCATTGTTGTTCTTGTTGTTGTTATCATCATCATCATCATCATCATCATCATTGTCATCATCTTTATCATCATCATTATTATTACAATTACTATTACTATTATTATTATTGTCATTTCCATACCCCTCTGACAGCCCTCAGAATGTTGTGAGTACTTTGAGGCAGGTGACATAACTTTTGCTGGTGACCACTATTCGGGGGAGGATTGTGACACTGCTGTAATGACCCTGTGCAGCTCCAGCAAAGTGGACCACCAGCTGTCGGTGATCAGGAGATCCACTCCAGGTTCCGCCGTGACCGCTCCCAGAAGGACCAGATGAGTGCCCACGATCAGCACATCCATCACATCCACAGGTCTGTCTGGAGGGGAAGGGTGGTGAAGGAAGGGGGGTGGTGGAGCAGGGTCAGTGTTATCAAGGTGGTGTCGTTTGCGTGTGGAGTGGCCCACGAGGGCTGCGCCTCATCTGCTGTGCCATCAGGAAAAGTTAGCTAGGGTTTAGGCCTGCTGCTGGATTAAGGAGTAATTGAGGAGTGTTTTAATCACTTACAAATTGAGATGAATCATATACGTTTTTAATCACTTATGAACTGAATTAGATAGAGTATCGTTGCCTGAACTGTATTCCACATGTATGTCCACACAATTGATCATTGTGCACACATACGTGTAGTTTTTTTTTTATGCACACAAGTGTGATTTTTATGCATGTTAGCATTCACAAGCACACCATACACGCATGCACAGGTATACACACACACGCACACAGACATGTGCACAAGAGTACTCAATGTGCATGCACTTTCATTCTTACACACACACACACACACACACACACACACACACACACACACACATGCACATGCACACACATGCATACATGCACACACATACATGCGCGCGTGCGCACACACACACACGCGCGTGCGCACACACACACACAAAGAGGGAGACCTGTAGTAGTGGCAAAGAGAGTGGTAGCTAGGCATCCAAGGCCGGACCATCAATTCAGGTGAAGGAGTAGATCAGGCCTCTGAGAAGTGTCATGACTTCAGTAGAACTACCTGGACACACCGATCTTCTGACGACAGAATCTTTTTTCAAAGAGAAAAAAAAAAAGAAAAATTGATATTTTCCTGCCAGACTAAAGAGACAAACAAATTACAAGGCAAAACACAATGCGTTTTGAATCTCTTTGGTCTTCTTCAGGCAAGATTCAGGATTGAAAACAACATTCAGGATAATGAAACAACATTCAGGATAATGAGAACATAGAACATACACCTACCTCTCTTCACAAGTTGGTGCAATACAAACATGTTGGTGTTGACACAAACCGTTAATTCTGATTTGTTCATGGGGAATGTCATGAGATGGATGTTGTGCTTTTCTTCAGAGGGAGATGGTGGAGGAGGGGTGGAAAGGTGATGTCCTGTGAATGTTGGATCAGAACCGGCACCGAGGAAACACCACTTGCAGTTTCCGTTTCAGTTTTCATCAAGGAGGTGTGACTGCATACGACTAGTCCATACACACTACATCACATCCGCTAGATTTTGAGACCACACCGCGCATGATTTAAAACTGATGGATAAATGTTTTTATGACTAAGAAGAAAGAAGTTAAGGAGCGGGTCTCGTGGCTACTACTTAGCAGATGTCTGACCTACGCATGAGCCCAACGTGCTGGTCAGACCTTGAGTACCTACCTAATTTTTGCTGTGCCACTATTATCATTGTATGTGTGTGTATGGGGGTGTGGGCTCGGGACCATATGTATGTGCCAGTGTGTGAACACTACTGACGATGAACATGACTTAGCAACACTGCAGTGTCTCCTGCGGAGGGTAGCCACATGGTGACGTGATATCAACAGCTCCTGGTCGGACAACGCCACTGAATCTGTCACAGGACAAACCAGGAGGTAGTGTGTGAGAACGCTGGAATGAGCGGGGTAAGAGTAGTGCTACTGGGATGGCATTTTCATTGAAAAAAAAAGTCACATGACGGTCAGGAATCTGCCTCTATTTGTGTGTGTGTGTGTGTGTGTGTGTGTGTGTGTGTGTGTGTGTGTGTGTGTGTGTGTGTGTGTGTGTGTGTGTGAGGCTTGTGTGTGTGTGGTGCGTACGTGCGTGTGTGTGTGTGTGTGTGTGTGTGTGTGTGTGTGTGTGTGTGTGTGTGTGTGTGTGTGTGTGTGTGTGTGTGTGTGATGCAGACAGAAACTACAGGAGACGTGTACACGCTTGCTGTCTATCCTGACTGGCCACTGTGTCCCCGCCCGTGATCGTCTTCATAAGCAGGCCCAGGAATTTACTGGGTGGGTTGATGATTTTTCTGTGTTCATTTTTCATTTTCTCCATTTCTCATTTGCATTCAATACCCATCTTGCACTGAACTGGATGAAGATAAGTGATTGCTTGTTCAGAATTTTTCTTGTCATTGCCCTTAGTTGTGTATCTTACCTGAAGAAGACCTAAGAGGTCAAAACGCATCATGTTTTGTCATGTGATTCATTTGTCTACGTTTTTTTTAGCGGAGCTTTATCAATGATTTTTCAAATCTGTTGCGATAATTTCATTGGATGAATTCACCATTCTGTGTCTTCACACTAATATGGCCTTGAGTTTCATGTTTTTCCTTCAATCAGTTGCCCAAAAGAGGAAGAAAAAGAGGCTGGCATTCTTCCATAATTTTGCACAAAATAATAAAATCTAATACAATAAATTATGCAGCATCAACTATCAATATTTGTTTCATGAAGTATATCTAAATAAAATAAGTATCCTAGAAAAAAAAAAACTTTAAATAGGAAAAATGGATCCCCCCCCACCCCCTCACCCCCACCCCCATCCCGCACAAATGATTTCTAAGATCTCTATTTGCTTCCAGGGATACCCTTTAGCATTTCAGCTTGTACTTGAGGCTGCCAGTTATGACTCCCAGCTCAAGACCATAGCTGCCATAAAGCAGTCCAGCAGACTTTAGCGCAGGATATTTTTTGTCCTGGATATTTTAGCTGCCTTTCTTGCAGTGTGTTTGCTGTGTGCACAGAATCCTGACCAAAAGTCTGGCACAAATCATCAAAGTGGAGAAGAACAACGACAGCGTCATCAACTGTCAACGGCTGCTTAGTGCTCGACTGGATAAGGTCAGTCACATGACAATGGGAAAAACAAATGAAAAAAAACAGTTATTCAGTTTTCAGGCACTGATTTGCCTGCAATCTTACACGTTTTCCTACTTGTACACAGCCTGACTATTCATCAGTGCTTGTGTTCACACACACACACCTAAGAACAGGGGTATACTATGGCAGAAGAAAACCCAATACCATACATATGAATTTGCTTTCTCTCTCGTTACATTTCTAGGAATGGCAGTATAAAAACATAATTATAGCAATAGACGGGCAAACTCGTAAAATGTTATTTGATAAAGAAAGAAATGAAAGTGCTGTAGTATTTTTGTGAAACAGAATAGAATCATTAACATGAATTTGTCAATATGAAAATCTTAACAGAAATACATCTTTGTTGAAGGAAACAGAAAAATTAACATCACTAGATCAGTATAAAATATTGACAGAAATAGTGACGTATATTAATGACTGGTTTTTTTTTAATACTACTTTACTGTCCGTATAAGACCTTTCATTTTCTTGTTTTTTTAATGAAGATAACTTATGTTACTTCTCTACTGGAGCATTGCACTGGTTCAGTAATTTCATGAACTTTGAATCCAATCCAGTTCATACTTTTGGGTCTGATCCAGATGGAGGCCAAGTGCCAGAGTGAGATGGAACACCTCCAGAAGCAACTGGCAAAGGTCACCAGAGGGCAGCACCTCCACTCACCATACACGACGCTGAACAACCAGCAGACCTCCAGCATCGACACAGGTCTGGGCACGGCAGTGCTGGGATCAGGATCAGTGCCTGGGTCCCTCTCCACCTCTCACAGCTTGCCGCCTCGGGAGTCAGCTGGGAGGACAGGATCTGTGACAGGATCTGTAACAGGATCTATGACAAGATCTATGACAGGATCTTTGGACGCTGTTTCTTTACAGCATAGGTAGTGTAATTCTTTTTGGTGTTTGTGTATGTAAGATGGAAGGAGAGAGAGAAAGAGAACAAGAGGGAGAGACAGACAGACAGAGAGACAGAGAACTCTTTTTAATGTTTGTGAGGTTGCAAGAGAGAGAGAGAGAGAGACACACACACACACACACACACACACACACACACACACACACACACACACACACACACACACACACACACACACACACACACATACGCACACACACACACACACGCACACACACACACACACATATACACAGAGAAGAGACAGAGATAATTCTTTTTGGTGTTTGTGAGGTTGAGAGAGAGAGTTCTTTTTCTATGACAATTCAAGATATACCACAAAGTAATTGTGTTTGTCATCCATTGTTAGTGTGTGTGTGTGTGTGTGTGTGTGTGTGTGTGTGTGTGTGAATGAGAGTTCTTTTTCTATAGATAATTTGTTTGGTGGCTGAGTTAAAAGCGGTAGACTGTAGATCTATTAACGGAGTTAAGTTTCCCCAACAAACATCAAAATAAATGTAAAATAAGCTAAATGTTAAGCTTTTGGGTTCATACCCAAATATGAATGATCTATTCTTTTACAGTGATAACTTTAATTTAAAGTATACTATATAATATTCTAATGGGGATGCTCATCCGAGTAAAGTGTAATAAGAAGACAAAAAATATAAGCCTGAATAAGACTAATACCAAACTCAAATACTGTATACAATACCTGAATTACTAATAAAAGAAGAACCGAAAAAAACGATGAAACAAACAACCCTGCCATTAAATAATTTCCAATCAATGTTAAAACAATATGGCCTGCCCTCATATTAGCCATTAGCCGAACAGAAAGAGTAATAGGCCGAACTATAATCCTTACTGTTTCAATAAGAACAAGAAAAAAGGATTTAACGGAGCTGGTGCTCCCATTGGTAAAAGCCCAGCCACCACAGACCCAGGATTATAAACCACAGCTGAGACAATCAAAGTAAGTCACAAAGGTAAGCCTAAAGTTAAAAGAAAACCGCTAAATGACTAGTTGTTCTAAAAACATAAGGAACTAAACCAGATATATTCATCAAAATCAAAAATAGAAATAACCCAGTAACTAAATTAATAAAAAAAAAACCCTATATTTAGTCCAAAAGAACGAAATACCTGAGAAGAAGCAGTATCTTTAAAAGAATTAATAAGAGTATTTCACCGAGGATACACCTCTCAAAAAGAGGAACTAAAAAGAACAATTATAATAAGAGAAAAAAGTCACATTAAATATATAATGACATAAAAAATCTGGTTATTATCATCAAACGAAGAAAAAATATCAACAAGCATTCTTAATTATCAACTTCACTTATTTTCTTTTTTTAGGTCAACATAATCCGAGCCTTTTTCAGAAAACATAACTTTTCTTGATCATCAAACAAGAATAGAAACCCTAAGAACAGTAACTCAAAATAGAATAAACAATAAAATTCAATTTAAAGGCGATAACTGAGGCATTAAGGGATACTAGTTCTGCTAGTAACGTAAGACTGACAATCTTATATTTTAAAATTTAACTAATCCCTCAATCAGATACATTAATAACCCACTCCATAAAATTAGCCAGAGGAATAGCCTCAACTACAATAGGCATAAGGAATGATTAGCTCCACAAATTTCAGAGCACTGACCATAAAAACACTCCAGGATGCTTAATAAAAAAAACCCAACTGATTTAAACAACAAAGTAATTGTGTTTGTCATCCAACAGTGTGTGTGTGTGTGTGTGTGTGTGTGTGTGTTCATATTGTTTTTTGGTTGTGTTGTGTTGCATGTCTAAACAATAAATCCATTGAATTTACCTGTCATCAATGTCTGACCGATATGTTGCACCTGTATACTTCGTCACTTGAATTCCATTTTTCAAATGATACTCTTCTTTTCCAGAGAATTGCCCACTGTGTTTCTCTGTTTCAAACCAAATGTCACATCAGCTTAGATACTCGGTCTGTCTATGATCGCTTTTAGTTTGACGTGTAGCATATGCAGGTGTGTAGTGTCTTCTCCGGTGGGTTGCCTCAAGACGATGTGGGTTTGATTGCTTCCTGAAGACTATGAAGGCTGCAGTGGAAGTAGGATGACCCTGGATGTGAATAAGTCTTTGGGGGGTGGGGGTGGGGGGCGTATGAATGGTGTGGGGTGTGTGTAAAATATGGAAGGTGAAACAACAGAAAGACAGGATAAAAAAGATAAGCGTTAGATACTGAGCCTGGCATGGAAGCATGGATAATGTTTAACACTGTTACTGTGTGTGATCCACATTGCAGCCTGCAGTCCATGAGGCAGGAGAGTGAAGAGGTGCTCGCTCTGGTCATAGAGAATCTGGACATCATGAAAAGGTCAGCCACTGGCTGGAATTAAACGGGGGGTGTGTGTGTGTGTGTGTGGGGGGTGTGTGTGTGTGTGAAAATAACGTTATTCATCATGAATGCTGTTCTTATTCTTAATGTGAGAAAGTCTTGTCAAAAAGCATTTTCTTTGGAAAAGAGCCGCTGAATCATTTTCTGAACTATCTACTTTTGCTGATGTCTTGTTAGGGATTTTTCAGATTTTTTGTAATGCTTTCTAAGTTATGTGATACACAGCTCAGTTGTTATTAGTATTATGATAAAATGATCATGGTGTAACTTAAATTTTGTACAGCGCAAATTCCCAGCCTCGTAATTTCAATGCACATTAACAACAGACCCCCTGTTACCACCACCTCTCCCTTCTCTCAGCAAAATCACCCATAGTGACAAAAAAGTATGTGCTGAAAAAAGACAATCAATATCATAGTTATATCAGGCTGAATTTTACAGTATTATGTCTGCTTGGAATGAAGACCACCAGTAAATGTTATTCCTTGATTCAGTGTATGGCATGGTCAGTCATGTAATGATATTTACTGTAAAAGTGTCATCATCATAATCGTCATCATTATTATTATTATTATAATTATTATTATCACCATCATCATCATTATTATTATAACTATTATCTGTATCTTCTCCCCTTCATCCTAAATTCCATTCTGCATTTTTAGTTGCTCATCCCAAACCAAGAAGAAATAAATGACTGTTTATCCTTGTTTTCATTGCTTTTAATGTTAGTTTGCACTGCCTGAAGAAGATTCAGTAGATTGAAACATGTTTTGTTTGTTTAGTATTGTGTTTGTTCCTTCATTTGGCAGTCCACTAATTCCATGTTCGCTCATGTCTCTTGTTCCAGGTTGGAAGAGCCAAGCATTCCTGCAGGCAGCAGTAGATCACTGTCCAGAATTACAGAAGAGGCCACGCCGACATAGCATGGCTGCAGAATTGACCTGCCTTTCATTACCTCAGGGTTTTATTTATTTATTTGTTTGTTTACTAGTCCGGTCTTCCCGACATGCTGCACATGGTATTGCAGTATTCACGGACTGCAAGAAAGGTATCTTCGGGAATGCAGAAGTGAAACAGCTGGGGAAGTCAGATAGATTACTTATGGTCATGTCCACGAGACAGTGTTGGTCCAAAGCTGTATACCAGTATATATCTATTTATTTGTTTTTCTTTTCTTTTTATGTCACAAGTCCTGAAGACAGTCTATGACCGAAACGTTGTCGAGATTTGTTCTGTTTGTTTTCCCTTTTTTTAAGATCTGAGAATCCTCAAAGACATTTATTATTCATGTATACCAGTAGTTTTCATTGTAGGTCAGACATGCAGGAGACTTTTCCTGTTCAGTCACACAACTGTACATCACTAAAATACCTCTTTTAACAAATCCCTTGATGACATATTCAGATGATAATAGAGAGTCTTTCTGATTGAATAATCTTGACTCTTTAAAAAAAAAAAAAAAAAAAAAAAAAGCATTCTAAATTATCTATTTGAACATGAGGAAAAGGCTTTAAAGTGGACTGGTAAGGTAATGTTGCTTATAGCCCAGCCCGACCGTTCAAGTGGATTACTGGTGATCTCAATTTAATTGCAGACATGCCCACTGTAACTGAAGTCACATGCTGGTTTTATTATGACAGGTTATACACAGGTTAGATAAGCCTGAAAGAGCCATAGCATTTGTCGATGGGAGCTGTCTCAGTTTTATTAACTCCCTGCACTTAATTTTTCGGCTGTCTATTCAAGACCAAGTCCTATCACGCTGGGATGTGTCTTTGACCAAAAATATGGGCTACGTTTACGGCGGCAGAAGAAAAGTGAGAATCAAGCCAAAGTGGGGGTCTGAACTTCTCACAGCTTTAACAAACAATGCCAGCAGGAAGAAACTGCTTGACGGTGTTATTTGAAAGAGGAACTTGGCATGCCAAATTATCAACATGTTTAAGCGCCTGTTTGAGGCTGTGAAAGGGAAGCGCAAGTTGTCAGACTTTTTCTCACTTTGTTTTATTCCCAGAATTCACTGCGGTTTCAGCTTCCTTGAAAACACCTCAGACTTGCTGTAAGTTCCATGGGACTGTTTTTAGCATCCAAAGGGCTGCAACTTTAGGACAGCACATGTCAAAAAACAAGAACACAGTAAGCTGCTCCTTTGTGCCTTTTTATAAGCTTGTGGGATTTGAACTGTGTGCGCTGTCCTCTCCAGGAAGACTCCTAAAGCCCAGGACTCTTCACTGCGGTGCAGGATCATCAACGCACAGTCAGGGCCACGGTCTGTTGGGGAGCTGTGCACCTTTGTGCCAGGTCACCCACATCACAAATGGTTGATCTCAGGATGCAATGCCAACAGACCACAGCCTTGCCTTATCATGGTTGATCTCAGGATGCAACACCAACAGACCACAGCCTTGCCTTACCATGGCTGATCTCAGGATGCCATTCAAGCACACCACACAGCCTTGCCATATCATGGTTGATCTCAGGATGCAACACCAACACACCACAGCCTTGCCTTATCATGGTTGATCTCAGGATGCAACACCAACACACCACAGCCTTGCCTTATGGGTTGATCTCAGGATGCCATTCAAACACACCACAGCCTTGCCTTACCATGGCTGATCTCAGGATGCAACACCAACAGACCACAGCCTTGCCTTATCATGGTTGATCTCAGGATGCCATTCAAACACACCACAGCCTTGCCTTACCATGGTTGATCTCAGGATGCCCTGCTAACACACCACAGCCTTGCCTTACCATGGTTGATCTCAGGTTGCATTCAAACACACCACAGCCTTGCCTTATCATGGTTGATCTCAGGATGCAACACCACACACCACAGCCTTGCCTTATCATGGTTGATCTCAGGATGCAACACCAACACACCACAGCCTTGCCTTACCATGGCTGATCTCAGGATGCAACACCAACATACCACAGCCTTGCCTTATCATGGTTGATCTCAGGATGCAACACCCAAACACACCACAGCCTTGCCATATCAGTCCCATCAGGCGGCTGTGTGTGGTGCTGACTTTATCCTTCCCTTCTCTTTCAAGAGGGACCACTTTCAGGCAGAATGTTTGGCTGCGACAGGTTGCAATTTAGTGTGGGTTTGTAAAGATATTTCTCATAATTTTCATTGATCATGAGAATGTAACATATCAGTACAGCTGTTAGCTTACATTGTGTATGGGCAAACTACTCAGAGTTGTTTTACTTATTTAAGATAATTATGGTAATAATGATAATAGTAACAGTAATTACAATGTTAATAATAATAGACTGTACACTGACGAAAGTGTCGATTCCCTTCAACAAATGTCAAGTGTGCTGAACTACTGTTGAATAGTCACTTCTATATTTATATGGGGCATTGCAACAAGTCCTCAGTTCAAAGAAAAGTAGTTACTTTGCAGAATCTCACAAAGATGGAGATTCGCTCTCAAGGCTACTAGTTTTTAGACAAGCAAAAATCATTAATGACAGAATATGCCAATCCTTTCAGGGATTCAAAGAAAATTTCAAGTCTTTAAATCAGGGTTTGCAAAATTTCTCATGAAATTACAGAACAAGAATAATGATTAAGAATTAGTAAGAAAAAGGTGAAAGTGGTAAGGTTAACATGCCATGACATCATGCTTACATCCGTCTCTATGTACCATGTTCTGTCATCATTGTTTGTAGAAATTTGTGTCCTCCATCTGTTGATGGTCCCAAACTGAAACCTTCGATGTATTTTCCTAGTGGTGCTCCAATGTTTTAATCCTGATGCCCGGTGTGGGTTTGTTGCTCAATCTCATAATCTCAGTTGTCCTATGATTGTCCAGGCAACAAAAGTCATCCATGAACTTCTATTGAAAAAAATGTACCAAAATCCATTTATATTTTTTTTCATTCTATATGGTATATTTTTATTCAGCACTTTGGAAAAGGAGTGTGTGGCAGTGTTTGAGAAATGCAATTTTCCTCAGACAGTTTCCTGTTTTTCTTTAAGCTGTGTTCTGAAGTATTATTTGGAATGCTATGTTTTCTTTATTGCCAACGACTACTTTGGATAAGTACAGATGACATGTTATTGTTAGAGGCTTATGTTTCAAGTTTAAGCGTGTGTTGTGTACGCCAATGTGAGACGTTCATCTTTGTGTAATCTCAGGGGATGTGTTTGAAGAGATGTCTTCCAAATGTTTACTTTATTGTTTCAGTTCTGTTTGCTTTTTTTTTTTTTTTTTCCTTTCTTCCACTAACAATGGTTGTAGTTATGACAATGTGGGTGCATGCATGAGAAAGCAGTGTGACAAGAGAACTTGTTATAAAATTGTGAGAATATGCTTTCTTTTGTGTGATCTGATTTGTCATGCGAGAATGATACTGAGTGAAACTACAAAACATCTTAACTGAGCGAAAGAAGTAGAGATCGGCATAACAAAAACAGGCACTACATTACGAGAGAGAGAGGACCTACACATTGAGAGACTGGAAGAGATCAGCACTCAGATACATCAGAAAGCATGAAGAACAATGAGGACTGATAGAATGAGAAACTCTCAGAGATGGGTTTTAAAATATATCACAAAGCATTAAAGGCAGACAGGATTGGAGGAGTCAGGGGGCTATCTGAAATGGTTTTAAGAAATATCACAAAGTATTAAAGGCAGACAGGACTGGTAGAGTGAGAGACTACCAGAAATAGGAACCAAGAAATATCAGAAGCATGAATAGAGTGAGAGATGATCAGACACAGGGGCCATGTTACAAAGTAAAAGACAGGACTCGGGAGGCTAGGCAAGCCAAAGGAAAGAATTAGGCTGGCTGACAGTTCTAGAGAGAAACAGCAAGAGAAGTGTATTGTAGGAGGACCAGTTGTGTGCATGTACACACACACACACACACACACACACACACACACAAACATGAGCGTGCACGCACACATGTGCCCAGGATATCCTTCAGGGACTGGAATGCTGTCACACATAAGTCATGATCAAAAAGCTATGATTTGGTAAGTCAGGATCGAGAGGTTTGGTTGTTATCTGCGATGGGTCATAGTGATGACCAATATGTACTTCACTATGTTGACACTCACCTCAAAGGCAGGGCATGCATGCAACATGAAATGATAAGAACCAAATGAAAGGAGACACAGAGATTTCCAGATTCCATACTTCACACAAAGACACCAATCTACCCTTCATCCCCAGACATCAAGGGGTCTAGAAAATGTTTATTCCACAACCTAGATGCATGCATAAACTGGAATACACTTTCTATCACATCTAATCCAAATTTGCATAGGATAAATCAGTTAAAACCTTGGAAACATATCTAATACTGAAACAGGGCGATCAGATAGGGGGTTTTTTTTTTTTTTTTTTTTGTCAATATGAAAATTTGTCGGGAAATGCAACATTGTGTTCCAGTAATGGTAAAGGGATGACATATGTGTTCAGTCTGAGAGCTATACACACACACAACACACACACAACACACAACTATATAAACAATAAATAAACCTGAAGTGTGTGCAGGTGTGTACATATGCCTGCACGGCTTGTGTACGCTGTAGAGAACAATGATCAAACTGAACAGTAATGGAACATAGGGACAATCGATCCCTACCACTGCAGTCCATCCCAACAGCAAACATCCTTTTCAACAACTTGTGGCCAAGGACAGATGCAGCAAACAGGAGAGTTAAAGGGAAAGACAGATTGGAGGTTAAGATAGGAACAGAAAAGGAAGCAAACAAGCTATGAATATTCTGTATATGTTGTGTGTGTGTGTGTGTGTGTATGTGTGTGTGTGTGTGTGTGTGTGTGTGACGTGCTTGTGCATGTGTGTGGTGTTTTCCAAGTTTTAAATCATTACAACCACGCCGACCACACACACAGCCATTTCAGGGCTGTCAAACTCACACAGGAAAAAACCATCACTTCATATATAAATAACACCATCCAAAAATTGATCCTGAACAAGAAAGAACAATAAAAGCAGTTCATAATGTTGTAAGTATACTATTGACATAGCATCTAAAATTAGGCTGGCATTCCCTTAATTTAAAAGAAGAAAAAAAATTGAAAAAAGGGATCGGGGGGGGGGGGGGGGGGGGGGGGGGGGGGGGGGGGGGGGGGGGGGGGGGGGAGTCAACAAGAGTGGAAGAAAAGAGGAAGTTACTAGCACAGAACTTCCAAAAGGTTGTACTGAAAGCACCCCTGGTATCTTCATGGGGACAGCAGGAGTGTGTGTAGGAGGGCGTCTCTTCACATTATCAAATGGATGGAGACAGCCAAACCACCACCACCACCACAAATCATCAGAGGCTCGGGAGAGGGGGGGGGGGGGGGGGGGGGGGGGGAATCCTGGGGAATCCTTGATTGCACTTCACATGATCACATCAGTCCGAGAATTCCCAATGCTCGCACTTCCACAGCTCACAGTCTCCACTTTCCATCCTTCCTTACTTCACACGCACCTTCACTGGGTTCTGTACACACACACACACACACACCACTGGCACAATGAAGCAGCAACATGATATGACTATGAGAGGCCAGCAGCAACAACACCCATTATTAAATCATGATTAGCTGCTCAATTATCAAGGAGAAGGGGAAAACAGAGCTGCTCATGGTGTGAATTGGTTGTGTCGCAGTATTTCACAACAAAAATTCCAATTGTTTTCTTCCCACTTGAGAGCGGGGGGTAGCAAAAACCCAAATTCATGATTATAGCGGCTCGATTTGCCATAGAGGCGTAGGGGGGGTAAGGAGAACGGGGTTCAGGTTGGCGGTTCGTCCGGCACAACGAGCATTGTTTTATAGCCCGTACGTGGCGACCCAATGTGGGTGGCGGGTAGATTGCCTGGCGTGAGCATGGTTTGGCCAGCGCACGACGAGACCGGTGTTGCACTACAGGAGGACTGTCTTTGTGTCAGCTGGTCACCGCATGGTTCAGGTGATCCACACAGCTGATTTGATGGGGTGGGGAAGCACAATGGGGGTGTGGGTCGGGGGGGCATGGGGGGTTATGTGACCTTTCTGCATCGACCGCGGGGTAACATCAGGTGGCAGATTGCGTGGTCGGTCTTCGGGTATTGGACGTAGACGGCATATGTGTGCAGTGTCCCACTTGTGGAAGCAATGATTTGAGTACGCCCGTATCAGAGCTGAGGACTTGTCTGGGGAGGGAATGTTCAAGAGTCGTTAATACACTGATTGTGCTCCTTAGGGGCACATAAAATCAGAGGGTCGGGCAAACAGGAAGCCACAAGACCACTGGAAATCCAGCGGGGGGCCAACAACAAATAAAGATACGAAAGGACGTTCGCCAATGGGTAACAAAGTGTGGTCACACGGGGGAGAAGACAAGCAGTCAAAACCAAAAACAGAGTCTCTTGGCTGGGTTGTCAGAACTTTCACAGCACCGACTGGGGGAAACTGGCGATGTTGCAACGTGGTCTTGTCAGTGGCACAGGCATCCACTCACATTTGCAGGCACAAATACCGTTTTGTGACACCACGGTCCACCTTGCAGCGCGACTTCTTATTGACCCACACATCAGGGAGCATGAGTGGAAAAGGGGAATGCGTCTAAACAGGGCATGAGCGCGGTTTACGCACCCTGCAACGTTGAAACTCTCTATTCCGTTGGGGTGCCACGGGGGGGTGGCGATTAGGCCTACTTGAGTGCCTGGGATAGGTTTACGGTCGGGCAACGCCTAATCAGACAAGAAGTCAAGCGATGAGAAACTGAGGACATGTGACCGAGCTCAAGCCATGTCCATGCAAACAAAGATAGCAGAAGCCGCATCTTCATCCCTCCTTGCCGCGCCGGCCACCAAGACCCAAAAGAAGAACGCCATACCACTGACGGTGGAATTTGAACAGAACAATCTCCTACAACTGAGCCAACTCTCGTAACGTGAAACAACAAAAGAAACAGCCATCCCTGTACCAGACCTGTACAAACGAAAGATCTCTACATGGGCATTGGTCCGGTTACTTACAAGTCTGTTTCATAGTACGATGAATTCACTATACTGAGAAACGCACTCAAATACACAGACAGAAAAGCATACTGCATAGAGACTTAACACTGAAAGCGGAGGAAAAAAATAGTTGTAAAATCAGACTGAAATTCCCAGGCATGGCAGCCTCATAAAAACTTTGAATGACAGCTATGAGGGACCCGTAACTGAGCTCAATAATTGCTTAAGACATGTGATCACCTTTGATTTTATTCATATACACCCACCTCCTCTGCTTCATTGAGATGTGATCTTATTTGATTTCCCTTCAAGTAACTGGCCCCCGTCTACTGGCCCCCAGTCTAATTCATAGATTATGTGATCCTCTGATACATCAGTGCATTTCTGGAACTGATCCTCTAGTCTTTCCCAGGACATTACGTGATACCTTTCCAACATATCCTTTCGTTCTATATATGCATTTGTTGCAAAGCTTCTCATTACATGCCACGAAATGGAATGATGTACACACACCACTCCAGACGCAGCATCTTTTGCAATACTTACCAAGTGGCCTGAAATGACTGGCAAAAACTGTAGTCCTAAACTCCTGAGGAAAAAAAAAATCGGTACAAACTGCTGGGAGTTCAAAGCACTGAAAATATGTGAAATATGCAAAGCGAAGAAAGGAAGAAAAAACAGAAATTTGAAAACTGCCATCTGTTCTAAAAAGCGAAGTAAGATTGTGAGGACAGAATGCATGTAGATTAAGATGCAGGAAAGGTTAACTAAACGCAGCTCATCCTTCAATCCTCTTATCCTTACATTTTTTCAGTCCCCGGTCGTCATGGAGAATGAGAACCGAAGGTAGGTATCATGAACCGTGAAGTGAATTACATAATAAGAGGATTTGGTTATGCAGGCTGCATCAAAGCTTATGTATAGCAGGCTCACAAACCAGACCGCCACAGGGCAGTACAGTACCGACCCTCAACTCCACCGATCAGTTTACGGGCTGGGTAACCTCTCGCACGTTGTCAAGAGATCTTAAAGTATTGCGGTTGTCGAAGGGGAGTGCCGATTACTGGGTTCGGCAAGAAACGATTTAACAAGTATGACAGTCGCCAATTGCGACTGGGCGGAGGGAGAAGGCCACAGGGCTTGAGTAACTAAAGCGATCTGACGTGTTTATGCATCTCAGGGTGCTGTAGGTGTACTGTGTTTCCATCTAAAGAGATGCAGTCAGGGACAGATGTTCCAAGGGGGCTATGGCTCGGACATGAAGAACTAATCGAATGGATGGAAGCTGCCGTAAGTTGTCAAAAGAATAACGATGATTGCCTACAGTAGATGTAGGGGGGGATGGTGACCGAGTTGGTATCAACACAACACGGGCAATCCAGATCAGGGGATGGGAGGACAGACACACCTTAGGCGAGACTGCGAGGGGTGGTTACGATGGGAAAAATGACGCGGGAATGCAGTATTTGGAAGGCATTCTGTGAGTCAATCTTTGATTTTGTTTCTCTGTTATTTCCCTCCCTTACTTGCGCAGAGCTTGGGGCTGCCGTGAAGGAATGGAGTGTTCATCTACGGATGGACAACTTTTGCTATGCGTAAGACTCAACATGGGCACAAGATTTGCGTTGCGATCCAAGAACACATACGATCAGTCTCTCTTTGGCCCATATTGCGTGCGCGGTAACGGGGTGGGTAGCGTGCGGGTTGGGCGGTGGGTGTAAAAATGGGCCTGTTTGGTTGTCTGAGGGTGGGGGGGGGGGGATTTCTGTCGCAGGTGGCACCTTTAGCAGCAAGAACGAGAGTGCGAGATTCCATCATACCACGGTCACCGCAGCGTCTATTGCCAATCGCAATTGTACCGCTTGTGACTATAGCATACTATATGGAAAGGATCTGCCACAATGTGTGATGGTTGCATGTTAAGTAATCTATGCAAACAGAGAGAAGCAGAGAAAACCGCTTAAGGCCTTATGTTCATGATGGTGACCATGAGCCTGGCACACCACGAACTTCCAAGCGAAGGAGATACGAGAGCAAATCCGGTAAACTGCAAGACTATAACTTCTGAATCGTAAGACCACGATCCGCTCGACCCCTGATGCCTAATAAAAGGGTTATATATCAGTGCTACAAATAATGAAGACGAATGACAAAGCATTGAATTGCATGAATGCCAAAGAGGGAATGAGTAAGACAAAGCATAAACCTAAGATGTGTTAGCCAAGACATGTGGCCATATAATTATGATCGAAGCACCAGCCAGCAACTGCACTGTGCTTCCTTGAAACAAGGTGAGAGGGTGTCGGCAACCACTAAGTGTTTCGTTTTGACCTTAGACGACCACTGGTGCAAACAATGACAATTGAAAGTGCTGGACTGCCATTATTTGCTTACTTTGGCTGCAACCACATTACATCAAGCAATAAACAACTCAGATACTTCAACTACAACTGTTTATTGTTTGCAGTTTGCAGAAGCAATGAAAGAGCTCCTGTGCTTAGCAAGTTGACCGCCATTAAATCTCATCACAACTGATCAGATTTTAAATTGCTACAGTCACGAACCTCAACATGAAGACTGTTTCTTCACCCAACTGTCACAGTTCAAGAGCAACAATTAGTGACAACACAAATTCTCTAGAATGCGGAAGTTTGGTATGTTACAGTCTGAGTAGAATGTAACCGTGTTTACCCTAAATGGACTTTAAGGAGTTGTTGGCTGGTTTGCGCACGATGAAATAAATGTCCCAAGAATGGACTGTCCCCAAGTACAAGGGTAATGATCTGTCACTGATCCCGCCCATCGTCCCTTACAAAGAGGGCTGTAGTCTCTGGCCTGACAACTTAACGGGCATCAGAAGCCGTGACGGAATTGGTTAACATAGCTACCAAGCCCTCTGGCCTCTTTGGTCAAACCAGTTCGGGAACAGAAGTTGAAAAGTGGATGGGAATGGGCTGTGAAAGAGGACAGTCTGGCTTTAGACTGAAAGTGGTTTTCCGACCCCCTCGTGTGGTTTCAACTGAAAAATGCGGAGTTTTAAAACCAACAAGGAAAATGCATTTTTACATACATGGATTATTATCATCCACAGAACATCATTTGGCCTTTAGTCGGCAATATTTTAGTATCATCTATGTACCCAAAAAAGACAACATAACGTCCCCCTGTCTTAAAAAAAACAAACTCTTCTTTTAATTCTGGATGTTTTTCACTCAATTTGAGATTCAGGGTAACCTCCAGAAAAACTTGAGAGGGTTTGACAGCCACTGGGTAACGTTTTCACATTCATTCAGTGAAGAATATTGATTCAGTACCAATGAATGAACAAAACTTCCACCCAAATCAAATCAAGCCCAAAAAAAACCAACCTCCCAAACACTCCACCACAATAATCCAATTAAAAAAAAAAAATCAGCTGGAGCTCCAATATTGTTCATGTACCGGTTAGAAACTTTTGATAATACTACATCACAGAAAACGCCTGCAAAAAATGAATATGAGTACTCAAAAATGGCAATACACAAAACAGCAATAATAGTTTTTGATGTATCCATTGCCTTTGCCTGATAAAAAAAAAAAATTTGTTTCTACATTAGCTGCGGAAAGCTACTACACCGAAGTAATACGAAACCAAGTTTCCCTCTGGGGTAACAAACATTAATGTAAATTGAAAGAAAATCCCTAGGAACCGGTGTGTTTCATAGAAAGGCTACGGTACCGTTTTCAAAGTTCTGCAGGAAATGGGTGCTGGGGCACGGCAGGGGGTGGCATCAGTCAGCCGTAAAATAAATGCTTGCCCTAAGATAATTAGCAGTCAAGCCCAGCATTCCACAATCAAGCTGTCTGAACCGTACAGGGGGTTTGGCTCATAGCAAGGGACCATGCTACACAAGGTGTCTTCATCTTGCAGAAAGCATCACTGAACAGAGAGAAATGGCCTGCTGATGACAGAGCCTGCTTCTTCTTTCTCTCTTCGCAGTTGGGTATGGTGTCTTACCCTACCCTGTCGCTAAGCAGAGTCATCACGTAGACTAACCTTAAACCCACAACAATCACGCAAGATATACATGTCCATACCGGTTAGTCCTCTGGGCCTACTCTTCCAAGGAGGGGGGGGGTTGGGGAGTGGTTAATTGAAGAGTGCACAAGATGTTATGCTACTGAATATATCTGTTTTGGCTGCGTCGTCTAGGTTCAAACAACTTCCCGGGAGTGCAGTCAGAAGCAAGTTCAACTCTGAGAGGAGAATCCTCTCCCTCCACAACCATAGGGCTCCACAGAGACTCATCAAAGGGGAACCTGTGAACCACCCACATCACTACAATAAGCCAACAAGTAAAACATTCTAACAAACTGAACTATTCCTCTTTCAACTCTTTTGTGTTCTTTTAAGAACACTCCACATGGAAATTCTGGTAAGCCTGGGTGGGTGGGGAACATACCTAGACCTCATTTGGGCAGGACCATTTTTTTGTCCTAGCACCAGGCCTCTCTTTTTTATACTTACTGAACCAACTGAACTGTTGGTGTGTGTGTTCTGCGGAGAACTCCAATCAAAAAATGACAAATGGTCTCGCATGCATTGAAACAGCAGTGAAGAAAGCATGACTGAGGAGACACTCTCCCACTCTGAGACCTATACAGCACAATGAAAGCAATCCACATTGATCTTGCTAGGTGGGTGTTTCCAATCTCTGCACTATACTATTACACCAGTACAAGGACAGATGATGTGATGAAGCTAAACGTAACTTTGTGGAAATGGGACAGTGCTTCATTGACATGTGTCACCTAACCTAAGCAATCAGAAACCAGACCAGTTCAAGACTACCTAATCAAAAGCAACTGACAAAGAGTATGATGCACACAGAACCCAACTTTTTAACGCATGTCATACAAAGTAATGCCCATATACCCGTGCTCAACTCAACTCCGCAATCAATACGTAATAATGAGCAGGTAAAACAAAAAAAAAACGCGATATCTGCAGACTGTAAGAAGGTACAGTGAGGAAAAAGAAACACTTGGTCTTTCTAATGGTTTTCCATCAATGTGTAACGTTATTTCCGACCGTATTCAAAAGCCTGATTTCAATTCACTGGTACGATTCTTTTCATCAAGCCCACATTCCTCTGTCCATGCAGCAGCATGCAATCATTAACACTCACAAGTCTTTAAACCTGATATGATGCCTGTACCTGAGACATTCAAGTGGGTGTGCCAACTCAATGAGACAAAACATTACCCATCCAAGAAGTCTTGTGAGGGGTAGGGTAAGGGAGTGTGTTAGGGGAGAGAGCTGGCCGACAGCTACAAGGATGAACAGAGGAGGATGAGTAAGAAGGGGGGTCAAATATCTTAAGTCAATCCCATTATTTTCTGACGCTCTTCATTTTCCTCGGCAAAACATCAAAATATAATCTGTCTTCCTCTAAAACCACTGATACCTCCTCGCAACTGATGTCCAATTATTAATTCAAAAAGTTTTTACTCGTTTTTTGACGTCGTTTTTTTTAATATTCTTTTATTTTTTCATCTTTGTTTTTCTAACGGGAAAAAAATGGCAGAAATGCACTTCGAAGAGAACAAAACTGAATCTGCCGCTTAAGCAAAAACATCATCAGTAGTCTGTCACTACTCACGGTGAAGTTGACCCCAAACTTTGTCCAAAACCATCTCAGTTAACACATCGCTCAGGCTGTACCGACTGAATGAAGAAACAAGGTCAAAGGTCACTGTCAACTGTCCCGAGCCTTCACCTATCATCCGAAAGGAGCCAATTTCCCCCCCAGGAGTTCTGACAGGGCCAAGTAGTTCATCACATCGATGGGTGGTAAATTCTCAGTCCTCTCCTCTCCGCCACGTTCCGAGTCCCGCCTGCTCCAGTAGTCCCCAAACGTGTAATTCAACTCTCACCCAGTTCACCAATTTCCTCCTATCGTTGCAGACCTTGCGTTGGCGACGTGGTTTGTGGGGGGAGCTGTCGCGTGCCATGTCTGGGAAGGGCTTTGCTTGTAAAACAACTGTCGTTGAGGAACGACAATCACCCACCTCGACCTTGATCGAAAATAATGGCGGCAAGGCTTCTGCCTGTTGAAAGGGGGGGAAAAAAGATATTAAAGAGACATTACAAACAATGGAAAATCTTCATGAATTAAAAGAAAGTTAAAGAATATCACAGACCAAGACCAATATATACTTGTTGAATTAACAAGAAAAACATTACTCTTTAATTACCAATTTACCACACCACCATTCAAAGGTATGTACGCATACAAGAGCTTAAATGCATGCCCCATTGGATAACAGCTGTTTCTTCTGCTTCTGTGTGTGTGTTGTGTGTGTTGTGTGTGTGTGTGTGTGTGTGTGGTGTGTGTGTGGTGTTTGTGTGGTGTGGTGTGTGTGTGTGTGTGTGGTGTGTGTACGTACCACTCACCTCACACTTGAATTTACAGCAAGCGCAGCACTTCTCCACTCATACGCCTCGACATCACCCTCTCGCATGTGCTGACTACCATCACCTTCTCCGCTGCTGATCCAAGTAACATGCCTTTTCACATTTAAAGAATAAAAGCTTTGGCAAAAATACCCCAAAGATGCCAAACCCTCTGAATGATGTTAAGACATTCTGGAAATTTCAAAACAAATGCTCTGAATGTTCCAGGTACACACTCATTACCCTTTGGTTGCATCGAACGTGTATGCACATTTACCGGTCCTGGTATGAACACATGCAACACCTCACTTGTTTTGGCCTCACAACAATCAATTTTTTTAATCTGCACCAACACGGGGGCAATATTTCCTATGGATGAACACACCATGCATGGGTCAGTTTATTTTTCAGAATAACTTTGGCCAGAGTGCTTTTCTGCTCCCATGGCCTGTTTTCAACCCATTTAACAATTAACCCAAAGCACTATGGTCAACCTTAACATAACCATTAGGAATAAACCTCGGCACTCCTCTCCATCACACTTCATTTTCCTGATAGATACACTGAAGCAACACACACCAGAGACAACCTGACAAAGAATGACATCACACACTAGTCCGTTTTTTTTTTTTTTTTTTTTTTTTTTTTTCTTTTTTTCTCCCGCTTTGGTTACTCATTAAGGGTTTTCATTGTGAACATACACAAAGCTCAGCTTTGGCTCCGCTTCATCACATGAACAGGTATGTGTGACTCACAATCCCCCACCCCTGATCAGTCAGCTGAAACACCTGTGACAGCAAAAGACCACCCAGCAACTTAAACAACAAAAGCCAGGGGAATATCCCGACCCAATGAAATTAACTCATTGAAACAATTTTGCTGTTGGCGTATGATTGGAAACTGTGTATGTACAAACTGATGGTATGTACAAAAACTTGAGAAAGACTGAGAAGGACGTTTCTGGCGCATCTTCACACACACACACATACACACGATATATTGAAAAAATAATTAAAACCACCATTAAGTTATGTTTAAAAACTAGCATTACTTGCAAAAAAAAATCATAGCTCTAGCCTAATTTGTTTCCCGAGTTATGATCCGTTAAAGATTTGTCGAATTTCCGTCACAGCCAATTTTGTTCGGAAGGCCTACTTTGACAGGTCCTATCATGACAAATACCTCACAGAAAAAAACTTAAAACTTTTGTTTGTGGACTTAAAGTACAGTACTGTAATAGAAAACCAAATATGAGTCAACCACTACATGTATGAACAGAGATATGATACATCAAAAACTGCTTTTCTTATGCAGTTTTGA
Organism: Conus betulinus; assembly: GCA_016801955.1. Classification (NCBI taxonomy): domain Eukaryota; kingdom Metazoa; phylum Mollusca; class Gastropoda; order Neogastropoda; family Conidae; genus Conus; species Conus betulinus. The sequence continues at coordinate 266,505 of JADBJO010003719.1, forward strand.
ACGAGGGCAAAAAAATGCACAATGTGGTCAAATTCAAGGACAAATAATTTTCAAAAATGAAAAGTTATATCCCTTTGAAAACTACATATATCTTGTCTACTTAACATATAGTAATAAAGCCCAATTTTTTTCAGGATGCTAATCAAATATTTTGTTTGCTTTTAAGGACCTCTAATTTGCTTAATCATGCAAAATGGGCTGCGCGACGGACATTTTGCTAACTTTTTAGAACACAATCCTCAATAACTTCTGAACCCCAAAAGATATCGATCAGCATAAAAAACTTCTTTGCCACAGTGTGAGAAATGCATTTTACTTTGGAAAAAGTCACAATTGTTGTTTTTCATGAGATATGATTAGTAATATATGAATTAAATTAACAACAATTTACAGAAAAATAGAAAAAATGACACACCAGAGCCTTACCGAACACTGATGCTGGTTTGTTGCACTCATATTTTTAAAACAATAAAAGTTATTTTCACATTTCTTTCTTGCCAGCAGAAGCTTGAAGCTGTAAAGACATGATAAATTTCCAGACATTGTTAACCAGTATGAAAAATGGAGGGGGGGGGGGGATGGTTGATGGCGGGAAGCATCAAATGTCCACAGAGTTCTGAAGTGAGTGTGCTTGTTAACAAGCAAATCCAAAGTGTCAATGTGCCATGTTCTGCCAGATGATGAAATTGGAGCAATACTGACATCATTTTCCACTGGCAAATACAAAGTTTCTGTGGACTTTCCACTTGTCCCGCAACTTTGGCCAGGCAAACTGTTGGTTTCGCTTATGTTGTTCACCAATGTTGCATCTTTGCATGAAGTGGATGTTTTCCCTCTTCTGGGAGATTACGTCCAACCACTTCACCATATAAAAAGTCCATCATCATAATTGGACAGCCACCATATCTCCCAACTTGCTAAACTGGTAGGCGGTGAAAGATGGCTGGAGATTCCTCGGACTGTGGCTTGAACTGTTTAGAACTCCTGGTGATTCTCCTCTGGATCATCCTGAAAATGTAACACACTGGACATCTGTTAAAATGTAGCACACACACACCAAAACATCTGTGTATAACAACTGTTTTCAACCATTGAAACATCAGTAATATCACTGAGTGTTATGGATATCTACACCATGTTGTGTTTATACATTAATCATGAACGTACACAATATTTTTAGCTGTATACATGGGATGTTTTTCTTGATTATGCAGTGTTTTCTTTCTTTTCAAGAGAGAGAGAGCGAGAGAGAGAGTGGTGTGTGTGTGTGGGTGTGTGTGTGTGTGTGTGTGGTGTGTGTGTGTGTGTGGTGTGTGTGTGTGTTTGTGTGCGATATCTGCATTTTATCTCATTTTTTCTTTTCATAAACTTGATTATACATTGGTATGTCTTGATTTCTGGTGGTCCTCTCATTTTGATATTTGTGTGTAAAAATTATTTTGGTTTTAAATGTGTAACTAATATGGGTGATGCTGGGTTATAACTGGACTTAAAAAGTAAAATGTCATTTAAATGACTGTAAACGATTCTTTTTTTTTTCACAACACACACACCAGACAGTGACACATCCCTCTCTCCGTCTTTCTCTCTCTCCCTCCTCTAACACACACACCACACACACACACACACACACACCCCCACTACCCCACCACAGCAGTACACCAACAACGGAACACATGGTACCATTCTCTTCAACACTTACTCAACGCGTACCACCCTGACAACAAAAAAAAAAAAAAAGTTACCACCCAAACCACCACCCGTCTCCCCCCCGCCCCCCCCCCTCACAACCCCATCTCCAAAAGCCCCCTGCATTTGTCAACGACCAAAAGACTGCATTTGTTCAAGAACTTCACTTGTTGCTTGCATGAATTGTTTGGTCACTAAGGTGTATGTATGTTTAGCTATAAGTATGCAAACTTGACACAAATAAGGTACACTTTGACATGCGCACAAAACAGTGTGTGCATTTGTAGTGCCTGTGCTGAATGTGTGGTGTTGTGTGTGTGTGTGTGTGTGTGTGTGTGTGCATGCAACTTTTTTTAAAAATGCTTGATAATCTCCCCAATTTCCATAGGAATCCCAATATAAGGAATGCATTTTCCCTTTTCCAGCCCACTAGATATTCATGATATCATAAACACTGATAATAATTATATAATTTTAAAAGACTTATGGACAGAAAAAGACAATAATTGTACAGCTAGAGGCGTGAAAAGAATATGAAATGATAAACTCATAGTTAAATACACAAATCGTACTGTTTAGTGCTTTCACTTCAGTGTCAGGTGCTGCTTATGCAACAAAGGCTTGAACTTTGAAACAGTTGAAGTCAGTATTAACTGTCCAAGCAAGGGTTAACCGAAAAATAGTTGACAATGGGTCTAACAACAATCGAATTGTATGAATTTTGAACTGTAACAATAATCCAGAAATAGGTCTGGGCCTACTTTCAATCAAGACTCCCGACTGTGGTCGTAGTTTGATCGTTCGAGTCCAGGGAATGTCATAATTGAGTTACTCCCCTTGGCATCACTCGATCGTGGCTACTAGTTTTGTTGTTTACGGACCAAAAAACAACAACAATCCTACACACCAAAAAATACACTAGCAAGAAAAAACCATAAAATTTTTTTCGATTACTAAAGACAATGTGCTAGGTAAGTCATTTTATCAACCGGTATTTTGTTTCAAACAAGTTACGCAATACCTACTTCCGGCTACTCGAAATGATCGCTGGATAAACATTCTCAAGAGGGGTGGCCTGTTTTTTGATGCGAGATAACTACTATTCGAAAGAACAATAACTGAAATACATTGTAAATGTGATAGATAAACTTAAATCATCACGTAAGTGTTATAATGGACAATTCTTACCCTTACCACCGATTTCCTTGTGGAAAATCCTCGCGGTCCAGATCTTGCGGTGCAAAGTCTGAGTCGAGGCGCTCCATCTTGTCGTGTTGAATCAAACATGTGCGTGCCGGGAAGATGTGTTTCACACGACGCATGGTGTTGATTTGGCTTAATTAACTAGGACAAGCCATGAATACATTAACCCTCGTACCTCTCATATCGAATTGTACGGCTTGTGCTCATTCATGCCGACAGCACAGAGACATGCATTTTAAATCGTTTGCATTTTTTTAACTCGTTTTTTTTTTCGTTTTTTTTTTTTTTGTTTCCGTCCGTAGAGATTTCACAACAGATCGGTATAGGATTTGTGACTTTAAGGACTTCCTCCTGGTTGGATTTCATTAGGCCAGCCTCGATTTTCGATTTTCCCCCAGACCGTTAAAATCTACGTTTAATTCCCCTTATTTTGATACCAGATACATGTGTGAGTGTTGTCTGTACCTTTAATCTTTGGTAGGGAAGCACAGTGTGTCAAAAAAAAAAACCGACTCGACACAGAATCGCCAGCCGCGGGCGCTGGACACGGACGACCGAAAGTGAGACTGAACCCACACACTCTCATTCTCTCTCTTAGATTTTATTTCTTCACACATCATTCACACTTAAAACAACACTCGTTGAAAGAGGAAAGATTGAACTTTATTTTGACATATTTTTCAAAGCAAAACATTTCAAATCAAACCCATACGGCGGCAGGGCATAAATCCGCAAAAATCATTGGAAAAGGCAAGATGATGTGCAGCGCTGTGGCTTGGCTGCCCGCTAAACCTACTATCATTGCATCAAGTCATGCCCCTTTCCCACCGCCCCACTTACCTTGAGAGCGTTCTTGTATCCCTCAATCATCGGGTCTTTCTCTTGTCCTTCTCTTCTCCGGGGTATCCACCCACAGCTGACTTATGGTTTGACCAAGTCCAGATACTTGTCACCCTCGGCATTCTTGGACATGCTCTGTTGTTGTTGGAAAAAAAAGGTAAAAAAAAAAAAAAAAGTGAAGTCCTGTCACTATCTTTGTCCTGTGTTTGAGATGAGAAGAGAGCCATGTTGGTGTGGGTGTTGTGTTGTTTTGGTTGGTGAGTGTTTGTGTGTGTTTGTGTTGGGTGTGTGTGTGTGTTGTGTTGTGTGTGTGTGTGGCGCGGCCGCCAACGCCAGCACTGGGGAAGGATGCGCGGCTACATACGAAATGTTTGTGTGTGTGTGTCTATGTGTGCACCATGCCAATAGAGATGTGTGTGTGTCGTGCACAAGAAGTGTGTGCACGGCAATGCAAAGCGTGCACAGAAAAGATGCATGCATTCAAGTAATGGCATGCTCGAGCCTGGTGTTGATGAGGAGTGGGTGATTGTAATGGTGTGGGGTGGGAATTGTTTTTGTGCATGGGTACTATGTGTTGTGGTTGCATGTAACGGCTTACGTGTGTGACGGAAGTGAGAGTGTGTGTGTTGTGTGTGTTGTTGTGTGGTAGTGTGGTGTGTGTGTGTTGGTAGTGTTGTTGTGGTGAAGCGTGTGTAGTATGGAGAGAGAGGGACTCCCTTGACAACTACGGATCTGTGTGAGCCATCAGCATCGTAAAGCACATAACCAACCACAAAAAACACACATAAAACCTATGGTACCACTGTATGTGGATCATTACGCCACCCAAATCGCTGAGAAATGTGGTTGTGGAAAGCAAGCCACAATAACATTTACGAGTTTCTGTTTTCCAAATATCACTGTCCCTCATCACTGTGCACGATGACTTTCTTCTCGAGAACTGCTTGCGCTGCCGCCACTGGCGGATGCAGTTATTGCAGAAGCCGTGGTTGCAGTCTCTCCAGGATCCCAAAGATCGCCGTGGTACACAGGGGCGTGGCAAGCTCCTTCTTCTCAGAATGACATCCTGCCAGATCAAGCCACATGATGTCCTTGTCCTGGCCTGGCCGCCGAACCCTTGAACGATGTGCTCCATGGTCCTTTCTCATGAGCCCTCCCTACATTCTGTGGGATGGAGACCAATACAAAGGAGCCAAGGCTGAACTTTTTTTTTTTCTCATTTCTGATCATTATCTCTTAATTCATCACAACAGCTGCACTGCAGCAATCTGCAAACACAAAAAAGCTTTGCGGGTCCATAACATAAAAAAGCTGCAATGCTGCTAACGCTACATGAAACAAGAGGAATTTCCATCTTTTTACATGAACAATTTTTTGCTTTTCCACATATCATTACATTTCTTGCTCTTTTGTCTCACGACCCCCTTGTTTGTGCACTGCTCCTAAAAAAAAAAAAAAAAAAAAAAAGCGAGCTATCTCCTACGTTGGTGCATTTTTTTGCTTCAATGACCTGGTTGAACCAATAATCCCCCCACACATGTGAAAAGTAAACTGCAGTAAATTTGTCCTCGTCTCTTTCGCCAACTGTTCATGATATCCTCATTCACAAGGGTCTTGTTGTGGTTACATCCTAGCCCCTTTATCCAAAGATGGCTATATATCAAGTCTGTAAGGAGCCTTCAAATCATTACCCAACTTCCATTTGTCTTTTCCGCCCCCTCTGAACCACTGACCCAAATCTGCAATGGTTAAGCTTGCAAGA
>JADBJO010003720.1:0-12500 GCA_016801955.1 Conus betulinus
GCGAGAGGATAGAAGAGAGACAGACAGACGACATGGACAGACAGGTGAACAGACAGATGAAAATAATCTACAGAGAACCTAATAACGATCATAGGTCGACAACTTCATATGCTTATCTACATCCAAACACGCGATGCACAATCTCTCTCTCCTTTCGCTTCTCGCTCTCTCCTGCTCTCTCTCTCTCTCTCTCTCCTCTTCTCTCCTCGCGGTTCTCGCCCTTACCGCCGTCCGTACTTGTGGTTCATGTTCATCAAACAATTGTTTGCTTTTTGCATTCTGACCTCCTGTAAAACCATGACGACAAGGTATATTTCACGTTTTGACTCCGCCTTCGTGTGATCCGCTTTTGTTTGTGTGCCTCTTTGTGTTGTGTGTGTGACCTCCCCTGCTACCGCTGGGTTGTGTGGTTGTGTGGCTGAGTTGGTGTGGAGCCCCACACTCACGTCCAGCACCCCTCCCCCCCACTCCGTGATGTTTTAACCCCCTTTCCAGCCGATCTCGAAGACCAAAATGGTCACGACTGAAAACTGCCAAAGCTGAAACTGGAGCTTACACACTCTTAAAAGTGGCCATATCAACACACACACACACACACACCACACACACACACACACCACACACACCCACCACACACACACACGCACACACAAACAACAAACAAACAAACAAACACCAAGACCCCGCAAAACAGACAGACAAACAAACAAACAAAAAGCTGCAGCTTAAAGACTGCTCTTGTACAATGTTACAGTCGCTGTGTCGCTTTTAAGAGTCAGATCAAGTGGAACTATTGATCCTGTGTTTTTGTGTGTGTGTGTGTGTGTGTGGTGTGTGATGTGTGTGTGTTGGTGGTGTGTGTGTGTGTTTGTGTGTCCTTAAATCCGATCAACGTGAAATATATTGATCTCTATGACTGAAAAAAAGAAATTATAATAAAGATAGACAGTTTAGTCGGTGGACACAATTCGGAACAAGGTTTTCAAGAACCGCCAGTGGAAGCGTTCGCGGCTGGGGGCCCATGTCCTGGCCCTTCAAGTCGTTTATGTTTAAAGCCTGCGCGGTTCATTGCACGCACAGTATGCGTCCTAAACTAAGTCTCCCTCGGTACTTTTCCAGAGCCCGGCTGAGGGGGGAGGAGGGGGGGGTGGGGGGTGGGTGGGGGTGGGGGGGGAGGTGGGGGGGGGGGGGGGTGGGGGGGGGGGGGGGAGGGGGGGGGGGGGGTGGATGGGGGGGGAGGGGGTGTGGAGGAAGAAACAGTGGGGGTTGGTGGTTACTGAGGATGACTGCGGAGAAACAGTTATTGTAACTGGAGAGAGAGAGAGAGAGAGAGAGAAAGAGAGAGAAGAGAGTAGAGAGAGAGAGGAGCGAGAGAGAAGAAAGGCCATTGAGTTCTGAGCGCACACAAAATACCTCTTTTTTTTAACTTCTTTCTTTCCTCTTTTGATTATGTCCCCCCGTCCCCCTATGTCCCCCCCCCCCCCCCCCCCCCCCCCCCCCCCCCCCCGAAACAAAACGCTGTTTTCTCTTTTCACAACTTTTTTGTCTCTTTGTTGAAAGCATTTTCTTTTCCCCTGTTCTTTCTTTTCCCTCTTTCGTTCTTTCTTCTTCTTCCTCTGTGTGTGTGTGTGTGGGTGTGTGTGTGGTGTGTGTGTGTGTGGTGTGTGGTGTGTTGTGTGTGTTGTGTGTGTGTTTGTGTTGTGGTGGTTGTGTGTGTGTGGTGTTGTGTGTGTGTGTGTGTAACTCTATAGAATATGATCAGACGCAGGCGTTAATTAATGTAGCCATGCCTGATACTGTAATAAAGCAGACGTGAGTTGGAGTATGCTTGTTTGCGCTGTGCCGTTAATGCCCTCTGACCAGTCAGTGTCTACACACGCCCTTAGACTTCGGCTTCATGCTTTTTTGATATTCAGAAGTGAAACGCTTGTCCTAGACTTGGTGCTATTAACCTGGGACATGACACAGAGACACCAGTCTACCCGGTAACGTTTGTCCATGAGCTGTAGATGTGTTTGGCAACTTTACCCGCCCGCACTGGTTTGGTTGGCCGTCTTTCCCCTCAAGGCAAGAGCTTAATGGCGCGGCTGCTCTGAATCGCAAATGGTTGGTTCCTGGTGCTATTGGACTATTACGGGGTATGTTCAGTGGATATAGCAAGTGCTCCTTTTTCCTTCTACTGTTTCATTTACCCTCGGATCATATGGATATGGGGTATTTCAGTGAGATTAACAGTGCCCTTTCATTGTCATTTGTTACATAGTGGGTAATTTCCCGCTGTGGAGATAACGCCGTGTGGCGTCAGCCTGTCCAATTGGACATATGGGGTATTTCAGTGGAGATAACAGTGCCACTGTCATTGGACATATGGGGTATTTCAGTAGAGATCCGCAGTGCCACCTTGTCATTGGACATATGGGGTATTTCAGTGGAGATAACAGTGGCCACCTTGCATTGATTGGACATATGGAGTATTTCAGTGGAGATAACAGTGCCACCTTTCATTGGACATATGGAGTATTTCAGTGGAGATAACAGTGACACCTGTCATTGGACATATGGAGTATTTCTAGTGGAGATAACAGTGCCACCTGTCTGTGGACCATATGGAGTATTTCAGTGGAGATAACAGTGCCACCTGTCATTGGAATATGGAGTATTTCAGTGGAGATAACAGTGCCACCTGTCATTGGACATATGGAGTATTTCAGTGGAGATAACAGGCCAATAACTGTCAGGGAGTATGTCATTGGAGATAACAGATACCTGTCAGTGGAGATAACAGTATTACCCCTGTCGTAACATACCACCCCGCTTTACATACAATATGGAGTATTCAGTGGAGATAACAGTGGCCACCTATTATCAGGCCCCATCCGGCTAGGAACATCGCCCGTTTGGTCCGGGGACTGCTTACTCGCTCCCGGCAAAATCCGATTGATGTTGCAGCTAACCCTCATAACTGGGGGCATCCCCCTATCTGCCACTCAAGGACCCCCTGGTCTCTGCCTTGGCCAGTCTGCAGCAGTCCATTGAACATTGTCCTCCGGTGGATACCTTCACACAGCACCGTGTGACGATGGCCATGAAGAAGCTGACCAGCTGACAAAGGAAGGAGGAACAGCAGCCCCAACTGTGGAGCAGACCTCTCCTCTTTTAAAGAAGCCCAAAAAGCATTGTTCAAGGAAGAAGCAGAAAAGAAGATGGGTTCAGCAGCGTCCAGACTTCAACAAGAAGGATGCATACTACCTGCAGCCAAGATCAAATGATATATTCACAAAATTTCCACATTGGCGAGTTTTTCGGGGTTGCCCATGCGGTCACAAAAGCCTCAATGGCTGTGGAACACTTCCTGCAGGACTGTCCAACACATGAAAAAACTAAGAGAACTTGCCGAGCTGACCTGGCCCACGCTGACGCCATTGACGTGGAAGAACTCTTATGGATCTCTGTGAGGGCCTCCCGCCGTAACAGCACATTCGCATGCCTCTCCCCGCCACCTCTTGAGTTCCTGTCTGAGTGTACAAGAAGAAGAAGAACGAAACGAGCACCACCCCCCCCCCCCCCCCGGCTATCCACCCCCCCTCCCGCCTATCTGTGCAGGTTTTTGTTTTTGTTTGATTTGTTTTGCAATGAAGGTGTATTTTTTAAACCCTTGTCACCTTTTCTTACAGACCTTTTACTACAGTGTTGGATGTTTGTTTATAAATGAACAAATAAACATAAGTGGAATATAGGCTGCGGATTAAACCTGGGTGTCTTACAAAAAGATCGTTCAAATTGTCATACACCACACCACCACATCACACAACACACACCAACACACACACACACACACGACACACACACACACACACAAACACACACACACGCACACATCACAAAACACACACACACACACAAACACGAAAACAAACAAACAACACACAAAAACACATCTACACACACACACAGCCCACACACACACACCCACCCCCACACACACCCACACCACACACACACACACCACACAAAACACACAACACATAACAAACACACACACACCAGCACACATACACCACACACACCACACACAACACACCACACCACACACACCACGCACTCACGCACGCACGCACGGCACGCACGCCCCATGCACTCACGCACGCAACACACACGCAACACAGCACACAATGGCCACCACACCCATGAATTTCATTCCTTTCAAGCATATACCCAGTTTCTTATGGTTTTCTGAATAACATGAAACATAACCAGGCGTTGTTTAACTAACGACTCATGAGGTCAAGTGATCAGCGTTTCCCGGGTGTTGGCCCTTTATTTTCCTCCCGCTCGCATAAAATGCTTTCCCTCCTCCTTCGACCCAAACCCTCCCCCCCTGTCCGCCCGCATGTATAATGGAAAGAAGGAGAAGAGGTTTGTCTTGAGTGACTGGCGGAATTATAATCGGAGTCGCAAGAGAGAGCACTCGCTCGTAGCATAGCACATTAGGAAGGGCGTAATCATTTCGGAAATCAAGTTGACATTCTCTTCTCTCTCTCTCTGTGCTCGCTTGACCGTCTGTCTCTTCATCTCTGTCTGTCCTGTTCTTTCCTCTCTTCTCTCTCTCTGGCACTTGGTCTCGTTCAATGTCCTATACACACACACACAACAAATACACAACCACACACACACACACAAAACACACACAACACACCCACACACACACAACAGTGCTCGCGCTCACCTCACATATTTATATTCATTACGTACAATACTCCGCCCGAGCACATGTCCTGTACAAGGGAAGAGAGATAGAGAGAAGAGAGAGAGAGAGAGAGAGAGAGAGAGAGAGAGAGATAGAGAGAGGAGATAGAGGAGGAGTAAGTTTTTGTACTACGAGTTGAAGACCAAGGCACTAACGTTTTTTTGTTTTTTAAAATTTGTGTGTTATTGGGTGTTTTAAAAACATTCATTTATTAATTCATCCCGATTTTGGAACTGATTGTAAAAGATAAGGCAGCCTACGTGAACTGATAGAGAGAGAGAGAGAGAGAGAGAGGAGGAGAGAGGTAGGGAAGAGGGAGAGAGAGAGAGGAGAGAGAGAGACAGAGCAGACCAGACAGACAGACAGTTACAGGGCAGACAGAAGGCAGACAACAGGGTTGGACAGACAGAGGAGAGGATGCAGAATGTTTTAGGTTAAGCATAGGACCAGAAAATAATACAGAAAAGAAGGCATTACAAAAATGAAAAACAGTCCTTTTAACCGATAAACACTAGAGCGCCAAGTTGTTTTTTCGGTTCTGACTCTACGATCTTTCTTGTGTCCTATTCGGGGCCATTACTCCTCTCCTAGCTCATCCAGAATATTTACAGCCCCTTGGTACGCTTGTCCATATCTGTCCATACTTGTCGCGCCCTGGTTGTGAAGCAAACCTAAGTATGTAAATCTACAAGAAAAAGTTACTACTGCACTGCATGTTTGTGAGTACCCCTTCATGGAAGTTTCACTGTACCTGTCCCGATCCAGCCTATCGGCAGGCCACCACCTACTAATCCCTCGGAACCCTCCTCCCTCTCTCGCCTCCCCAGCACCTCCTAAACTCGACGAATAGAAAATGGCATGGTCCACGAAGCGAATTGGTACGAGTAAGCTCGCCCTCTTTTGAAATGCGCAACAAGTTACGTAATCACAACCCAGACCCCCATGAACTAGCCGAATTGTACAACACGTGGGAAGAAAGTCGGGGGAAACTGGGAACGTTTCCTATCAGTTACAAAACTGAAAACTATGGGGGTAACAAAGACTACAGACAGATTCTAGGACTCTGTTTGTTGTTGTTTTTGTTGTTTTTATCTTGGTTTTTGTTTGCTCGCTAATTTGTATTTCCTTTTGTTGTTGCTCGGTTGTTGTTGTTGTTTTACTTGGCGATGATTTCAAAGAGTGTTTTTACAGTACTAATATAAGCCCAAGACAACATGGCCAGGGCGGCACTCTAACTTCTGTTCCTCTCCTATTGTATGTTTCGTTCAAAAAGTCCATCAGACGCCGATAGAATACCTACAAAGACACCTGCTGTGCTGATTCAAGGAGCTTTGAGCAACACCGTCATAGACGGATTCCAGTTGAGTTGGATACAACTTTTCCGTGTGATTGAGTTGTGCCAGGCGCTCCCCAAGTGTGAGTGCAACAGCAACGTTCATCAACAAGATTCTTCTCAAGTGTCAAGGACTGAACATTCGATATCCTGTATTATTTCTGAATGCATGTCTTTGTTGAAATTGTAAACGCCTCAAGCATTCAGCGACTTAGGGCGTACACCAACTAATTCTTTATAAGGTTTATAATCAACACCCCACCACCACCACCACCACCCCCACCACGCCACCGCGGGCCCACGATACCACCTAATGCATCGAATTGATGATGATAATAATAAAAAAAAATTTGACAGCACCAATAATGAAAACAACAACAAAATAATGATACAATAATGACATGTGATAACAAGAACAACAACAACAATAATAATGATAACGACAATAATGATAATCATAATGATAATAATAATGATGATGATGATAACATCACCACCACCAATAATAAAAAGAACAACAACAACATAATTATCATCATCATCATCATCATCATCATCATCATTATTATCATCATCATCATCATGAAAATTGCATTTGATGTGCTTGACTTTTGTAACCTGTTGTGAAAAAAAAAAAAACTTTTATGAGGGAACAATGTTGTGATTATGTGCATATGGCAAGGCAGGACATACTGTAGGATTGGATTAGGCCCTAGCCTCTTGTCTTCATCCTTGTGAAGCTGGGTATTTGAGATCAAACAATACATTAGCCATCTGTCTGTCTCTCTCTCTCTCTCGCTCTGTCTCCCCCTCCCTCACACACACACACACACAACACACACACCACACACACACACACACACACACACACCACGCGCGCACACACACACACACCGCACACACACACGCACACACACACACACATACACGCACACACACACACACACACACACATACACATGCACGCACACACACCGCACGCACACACACGCTCTCTCACTCACTCCTCTCACACAAACTCACGCACGTGCACGCACACACGCACGCACTCTCTCTCACACACACACACACCACACACGCACAAGCACGCAGAGGCACACCACGCGCGTGCCGCGCGCAGCGCGCGCGCGCACGCACACGCACACACCACACACACACAACACACACACTTTTCTGTGTTTTTATCTGTTATTTGATCTCATCTCTCTCCATCCACCACGCCAACTGATTATGAATCCGCATTCGCACTGTCACCAGCAACTAGTTACCTAAGTCTGTGAACACATTTCTACAGTTTCCAACACTATCGCCACGCTTTTAGAACATTCTTCGGCGTCTGGTTTGATCATCATCATCAACATCATTCCAACGCCATTTAGCTCTTTCCCTTCATCGTCTCCTCACTCAACGTGCGTCAGTCTGTTAGAAAGTGTATCTGCGATGGAGCAGGCACTCAATTATCGGCAGATGGGTGGTGTATATATGTGTTTTGTGCCCCTCGCTCATTCGGAAGTACTTCTCGCGATTTGTACCACCGGTGCCAGATAGTTCTCACAGCAGGCCCACCGTCCGCATCAGTCTACGTTTTAAGTTAGGAGAGAGAGAGAGAGAGAGAGAGAGAGAGAGAGAGAGAGAGAGAGAGAGAGAGAGAGAGAGAGAGAGAGAGAGAGAGATGGAGGGAGAAGGGTGGGGCTGGGAGAGGGAGAGGGTGAAGGTGGGGGTAGGGGGTGGGATGGGAGGAGGGGACAGGGGTTGGGGGTGGGTGGGGGGGGGGGGTGGGGGAAAGTGGGTGGTGGGGAGTGGGGAGGAGGGGGGCGGGGGGCGGGAGAGGCATACGGGTTTGCTCCTCGCAGCTCTGCGAAACTGTAGGCCACAGGCCACAATTAAGATTTTTGCACTAATCACTGTAGGCTTTCAGTCTATGTAAGCGTTTTGAGAGCTATACACGCATTCGAGTGCGGAGCCTATTAAAGAAAAAGCAGCAGCAGCAGCAGCAGCAACACAACAACAACAACAAACAAAAAACAAGGAGTTTTTAAAGGGAGCGAGAGAAAAGATGGGGATTAGATGCGGGTGGGGAAGGGAGACTGAGGGGAGAGGGTGAAGGTGAGGGGGCATGGGGGGTCGGGGAGGATGATGATCGAGTGGGTGTGGGGGGAGGGGGGGGGGCAGGGGGGGAGGGGTGGTACATACAGATTGCCCCTCGCAGCATCTACGAAACTGAAGGGTTTGGCACTGAATCACTAAATAATGCATATAAATCGTTTTGAGGCCCACCATAAATTTGAGCCTGCGTTTTAATGTTAAACTGAATAATAGGTCAAAAGAACAACTCCCCACCATTCATTTTCCCATGTTTTGGGGGATTTCCGCCGATCAAATCATAAAATAAATCTTCAAATATGACCTTCACCTTAGTTTGACGTCATATTTCAGGGCCTTTGCACTCTCGGGTGACCTTTTTTCTTTGGGCCAGGCGGAAGCCCCCAAACAGCCCCATTCCTTTGATTTCGATCTCTCTGCTTGGAACCACTGGCTTGTAACCTTGGTAACTATATGAAGAAAAAAAAATGAGGAGAATCAACTTTCAGATACAATCAAAATTTTCAGAACTATCCCCCCACTGCGCAAGTTTATAAATACTTGACTTCTTAAGCAAGGCCTTGGCGTATTAATTTCTGGTGTGCAGCCTGTGCAGTAGACAGGGTTCTAAGAAGAGCCTTCACCAAGGTCGAACAGCTCTCCGAACTTCAGTGAACCCCTGCCGTGGAATCCATTCCTAAGTTTCCAAATCCTCTTTATCTACCCACAACTTCCTAAGCTCATTGGATCTGAGGTTGACATGTCAACCAAGTAACAAGCCAACACCGAAACAATGAAAATGTCGAAAAATTTCCATGTCTCGCAGAAAAAAAATGAAAAGAAAGAGAAAAAGAACGATGATTTGCCCTTTGACCTGGATCCGTGCCAATTTCTTTTTTTTTTTTTTTTCTCCTTTTTTTTTTTGTTCAGAGGTTTTCTTTTTTTTTTTCTTTTTTGCGTAATGTTGCTGACAGACAGACAGACAGACAGACAGACAGACAGACAGACGCCGGTTAAAACATAACCACCCCCCCCTTTGTAAATTGTAAATCTCTGTATTCGCTACAGCACTGATTACTGGTATCATCGCTAAGTTTCATGACCCCCCCCCCCCCCAGCTCCCCCCCCCCCCCCCCCCACCCCCTCCCCCCCCCAATACGGCGTTCAGAGAAAAAACCACCCACGAAAATGGTTATTATTATCCACGAAAACAGATAATTATAACTCATGAAGACAGATAGCTATGACTCATGTGTCTGCACACTGGCATCATTGCGCAGACCGAGTCTACTCAGATGGCTCTGCGGAGAAAGCTGTGAGAAATGCGGGGCGTGTGTTTTTCATCCAGTTCCCAGATGGCATTTCCATCAGCAAGTCTGTAGCCACCGGTAGCTTCTCAACTAACTACAGAGCAGACAAGCATGTGCTCTTTTCACTGCTGTACAGATACTGAATGAAAGGGACATCTTACCAACCCCACGGTTGTTCCTTACAGATTGTCAAGCCGTCCTTCAAAGCCTCCCAGAAGAGAAAGAGAGCAGATCCTACAGGAAATCACACAGGAACTGCACACCTTGAGCAGGAAAACAACACCAGTCCTGGAGTGGATTCCCTCCCACTGTGGTATTGCAGGAAATGAAGTGGCAGACAGACTCGCCAAGGCGGGCAGCCAACAAGACCAAATAGCCCATGCTGTATCCTACAGAGAAGCGAAGACCATCATCCGCAGCCATTTCAGGACAGCATGGAGAGAAAGACTACAGGTGGAGGTAGAGAAGGATGACATTCACCATCTTGAGCGTGCCCAACAAGTCGCCATCTTCAGACTAAGAACTGGACATTTTCAGTTGCTCTCCCACCTCTATCGCCTGAACATATCGCACACAGATGAGTGCCCATGTGGTACTGGCCCACAAAACCCAGCCCACGTTCTTCAGTCCTGTCCCACGTTCGACAGCCTGCGGCGTGAGTTCTGGCCCGGTGCAGTGGAACTCCAAGAAAAGCTGTGGGGAACGGAAGACTCACTCGACGGACCGCTGACCTTTGCCCAAGCTACCGGACTTTCTATCTGACCAGCATGACCAAGGGAACGCAGAAGAAGAAGTCTGAAGTAGGCATTCAAAAAACTGGCATTGATTTGTAACGGTACAGAATGCGATGGACGTTGAAATTAGCTTAGTAATAGTTTTCACTTCACGGCTGAGACGTAAACGTTGCCCAGACACGAGAGCTGTCAGCGGCTTTGCGTTCCGTCGGAGCAACGACACGTTCGCCGCGAGCGTTCAAAACGTTCTGAAGCGTCCCTGAGACACTTTTCGCTGAGAGAAACAAGATGGTGGGAGATTGTTTCGAAAGGTTTTCTGTCTTTCTTTCATTTTTTTTTCTTTTTTTTGTTGTCATGTTTGTGTATGCATAAAGGATTTCAATCTGTGATTTTATTCGTCTGGTATAACACACACTATCAACATTAGTATTTGAAGATCTTGTTTGCGATTATGAGATCAGTGTCTTAGGCTTTTGTTCATTAATGAAGAGGAAAGATCGTTTGGGGAAAAAAGCGCCCTCACTGTGAAAGATATCATTGCTGGACAAGCAGAGCGTCATCTTGCCCAAGGTAAGCTAGGCATTTTGTCAGGGCAGCCCATGGCAGGACAGGGCCCGATCGATTCAACCTGTTTCTTCCCTTCAGAGCCAAATGACGTCACTGAAGCAAACCTTAGATGACGTCATTTCTCCCTATGGCCAAAACGGTTTTCAGATCGATTTTTTTTCCTTCTAATTTTCACTGGCGGGAATTGTAAACATTAAAGAAAGAAAGAAACAAAGAGAAAATGGGTTGTTAAAAAAGAAAGTCTCTCACTGCAACGCGAATTAGGTCCGTGAGTATTCTTATTCATGGGCAAACCACACACACAACACACCACACACACACACACACCACACAACACACACACACACAAACACAGAGATAGAGAGAGAGATTTGCTACGAGATAATAGCATGATCCTCAGAGATACATTTAAAACCAAAGATGATAAAGATGGAACAGGATCAGAATCTTTGCGTTTTTGCGCGCCTCAGGGGGACTCCGTTCACACACACACACACTCTGAAGACATTCACCACTTCCTGTCGATTATTCCCCGTTGATAGTGTCAAACCATCAGGGCTGAAGCAAATACATGGTGGCTCACGGCGCTGGGCAATGGCTACGCTCAGGCAGTAGAGCGGCCTCGCTGAAACAAACAAACAAACAAACAAACAAACAACGAACTGACGGACGTGAATACTAGAAGAAGGCGGCTTGACACTTGAACAGTTCTCTCTCGTCCCGGAAGTGGTTGGTGACCTGCCTAAGTGATAGGGACAGCAACAAAAGGGAACAGAGGGAAAGCAGGGCGAGATTCCGACTCCCTGTCTGTCTGTCTGTCTGTCTGTCTGTCTGTCTGTCTGTCTCTCTCTCTCTCTCTCTCTCTCTCTCCTCTCTCTCTCTCTCTCTCTCTCTCTCTCTCTCTCTCTTCTCTCTCTCGCTGCATCTTTGATCAAATGGACAAAACAGTTCTCTTTCCTATGGACAATGCACACTTTTCAGAGCCAAACGACGCCCAGCACACTGGCTGGACGGAAAATTGCAGGGCCGAAATCACACTGAATCAGAACTGAAAACGAGCTTCTTTCAAAGAAAGGGCGAATCAAAACGCTCACTGCTTACAAGGCAGTTAGTTTTGCTTGTTATTGACTCTTTTTCCTGATGACTTAACCGTGCGTCAAAGTGAATCGAAATGTCTTCTTCTTCTTCTTCTTCTTTCTTCTTCATCATCATCCCATCATCATCATCATCATCATCATCATCATCATCATCTTCTTCTTCTCTTCTTCTTCTTCTCTTTCTCTTCTTCTTCATCATCACCATCTCCTTCTTCATCTTTCATCATCATCATCTTCTTCTAATCTTCCTTCTTCTTTTCTTTCTTCTTCATCATCATCATCATCATCATCATCATCATCATCATCATCATCTTTCCCTTTTTCTTCTTCCTCTTCTTCTTTCTTCTTTCATTTCTTTTTTCTTCATCATCACTATCTTCTATTCTTCTTTCTTCTTTTCTTCTTCTTCTTCTTCTTTCTTCTTTCTTCTTCTTCTTCACACACAGGAAGCCCAGAGACACTGACGAAGGCTGCTGTATGACGGAGCCCCCTCCAAAGATCCATAGAGCTTCTCCCTCGTCGATGCGTCAGAAGGCGAGATCTCTGTTCCCCCTGCTTACAATCGGATAAGTTACAGTTTGATTATTTTCCTACTTCTAAACTGACGTCTTAACCGCTGGAAAACTTGTT